>CM029672.1:15931434-16013682 GCA_017311315.1 Dendrocalamus latiflorus
AAAGGCGACAGAGGGGGGGGGTGAATGTCGATCTTTAAAAATCGCCCCCAACACGTATCTTCTTCTCCAATAGCTATGGGAGCTATGAAGGTAGAAGACCAGTGCTCACAAGACACCCCAGCAGCAGGAAAAACACAAATACAGAGACCAGCAAGCGAGAAAAATCAAATCGGGAAAATTCTGGCCTCAAGCGGTAGTACCTCTCCCGGAGCGGTAGTACCTCTGAGCGGTAGTACCGCTATGCCGAGCGGTAGTACCTCTTACCGTTCGGACCGTCCGAACGTCTCATCGCTCCCGATCGGACTGGTCCGAACATGAGCGGTAGTACCGCTGAGCCGAGCGGTAGTACCTCTCCAGGAGCGGTAGTACCTCTCGAGAAAAACAGCAAACAGAAATTTCAGAAAATTGAGAGATTCGCAACGATTCTTGGATTCTTGGCTTGGGAAACTTTGAGGAAAGCTAGGGAACACTCCCAGAAGACTAAGCCAAGAGCCAATAACAAGAAATCCACTCCAAGAATCAAGAATTTCAGATTTGGGTAAAAATCTGAAATCTTGCAAGAACCGAGCCAAAAACCAAATAACTTCCCAACCGTTGATCCTTTGGCTATGAAATTTTGAGGGTAGCTAATTAATAGCCTCTGGACTCTCCATACCAAATTTCAAGCCATCTCAACAAGGGAATCAAAATCTGGACCAAAACCAAGAAACGAAGAACAAGAACAGAGGAGGCCAAAACTGAAATATGAGAATCAAACTCGGTTTGCTCTTGGGATTAAATAGCCAAATGGCTTTTGAGCATCACCCATGTCATAGCAACCCATTTTGGCACTCTCCAGCAGGCAAGAACTCAGAACCACGAAAATCAAGAAATCTTGCAAAGAGGAAACTGAAGAACAGAAGCTACGAACAGGGAAAACCAAACTTCAGATTTCATTTCTTGAATCACAGGGAATACAGAGGAGTTCCGATACCCCGACTTGATACAAAAGGAAAGATTACAAACTCCTCAATCCATCCTCTCCCTCTCTACTCAAGAACACCACTCAAGAACACATGAGGGAGGAAGAACACACCTCTGTTCTATCACCTAGAACACATCGTAGGGGACAGAGGGAGCACCAGACTCTGCCTCTCCAACCACTAAAGACTAAAGGAAAACCAACTCCTAAAGCCTCTTTTGACTAGAGCTAACCCTAATTCCCTCCAAAATGCTCAAGTGGGCATGCAGCCCCTCCACTCCTTTTATAGCCCATGGCTAACGGGTCTCCGCCCCGTTACGCCCGCTATTTCCAACGGAGCCCGCTCCCGCTTGTGCAGCCTTGCGAAATTCCCGTTTCGCCCCTCCTGCACCTTCTGGGAAGCTTCCGCGCTCCTTGCCTCGCACGCCTCGCAACCACCTCGAGTCCACGTCGTCTTCGACACATCCCGACCGTTCTGACCTCAGCGCCACCTGCGCCTAGTCCGGTCCACCGTGTCTCGCCACGACTCCAACTCGACGTCCTGTAGTCACACAGACAAGAAACACGTCAAATAGCACCGCTCGACACATGAAAGCGTAAATACCATTACACTTACCACAGATGAAGTCAAAACCTGTCAAAACATTAGAATATGCATCCTAAACCCAAATGACCAGATTTGACCAAAGTCCGACCGAGCCCGATTGCGCCATGCAACGACTCGACTCCGAACCACTCAAACCAAACTCGACTGACCTAAACCCTTGTCAATTACTCATCACTCTCATGGAGTCACGACCACATGGTCTCTCAATCTCCCCCTTGATGAGTATATTGACAAACTCAGAAAAAGCTTTTAAGAAGAGTTTGAGTTTGAAGAATCCAACATGGTCCAAGGAAAGAAATGAAGCTAATGACCATGTCGACAGAAGGAACACTAGAGCAACTACTGAAAGAGCAAATTGATCTCCAAAGCTCTAAACTGTTCCCAACAGACTTTTTCTTCTCTATTCTCCCCCTTTTGGCAATAAACGCATCAAGATGCAATAAAGAGAATATGACATGTCAATGGATGAATATGGCTGAAGTTTGTTTATTTTAAGCATTTAGAGCCATGAGAATTATCCATATTGACCATAATAAGATACACCAAGCCATAACTCTATAAAAAGCTATCTAGATCATGACATGACATGTATAAGCTAGCTAGAACACATAGATGACAATCTGAAATATAGTGCATTAAGTGAGAATGTCAAGTCATCAAGAGGTAAAGTCTAACTAGAGATACCCAAGGATGATGCCGGCCATGTCAAGTAAGCTAAGCGGAACCAAGAAGCTAATATTGAGACCAACTAGAGTGCTATGCTCAAGAATGAAACATTGGCGCAAGTACTTGGTTCTTTTTGTAGCTTAAGCAAATTGAGCACATGAAACATTGTCTTTTTAAAGCTCATGGTCGTTTCCAACCCAATTTTTTTTATGTGCTAGATCTCAAGCCTTATGCGACTACTTCAAGCGAGAAGCTTAAGAAGATAGTCTAGGTCATCCAAAACTCCCCCTGAGTTCATGCCTAGTGCAATGGCAAGCCGTCTCATGAGAAAGAATTGGTGAAATCAGTTTTTTCGCACAAAAGAGAATTTTTTTTTGTGCTAAATCTCAAGCCTTATGCGACTACTCCAAGCGAGAAGCTTAAGAAGATAGTCTAGGTCATCCAAAACTCCCCCTGAGTTCATGCCTAGTGCAATGGCAAGCCGTCTCATGAGAAAGAATTGGTGAAATCAGTTTTTTCGCACAAAAGAGATCTTTTTGCTTTGTAAACATGTTGTACTACCTCATGCTACATCAAGAGACTAAAATAGCTCAATCTAAGGCTTAATAAAAGATTCAACGCTCAGCTAAGCCTAGTTGACATGGCATGAATCATACAGAGATAGCTCCAGAAAGACTAAACTCAAATGCTAGCATGACAAGTTTTACTTCAAGTTTGGCAATTTTAATTAACTTATCATGGTAAAAGCTAGTCTACACATATGAAGTCATGATCAATCTAGCATATAAAGCACAAATCATGGCAAGGTGTAAAGCATTGTAAACATGTCATAACAGGATAATAATCAAGGCTCAATGTAGTTATATTACAATGCGAAATGCTAAAATGCAGAAAAAATCCAGCTCCCCCTCAACATGACATGCAACTTTTAGTTCAAGTTGAGTTAAGTCACAATTAAGCTCCAGAAGCTCCCAAATGAACTCTCCCTGAACCAAAGCAATAAATTGAGAAGCTGGCAAATAAAACCAAAACAGGCAGTCCTTAAAGCATAGAAAAGATATAGAGGCAACTATGGCTCAGACTGACTCTCATCTACCCCATATGACTCCAGGACAATCAGCTGACAGTAAATCACACACTAGAGAGCAAACACGTACCCTGTCTACCCGAGGGTGGCCCAACCCTCGCTAGAACCTACAAGAAGTGAGTGAGCTCAACCTAGTGGGATAAGAAATAGCTAATCCTGGAAGCACAAGATAAGAGTAAGAAGTCTAAGCAACTCAACACAAGAAACACTCTAACCTATGCTAGAAGGACTAAAACCCAATGCACCTGCAAATGCAATGCAACAGAAATGAGACAGAAGCATATTAATATAATAAAGCAGTAAAGCCCAAGCTCCCCCGCACTACAGTCCGTAAGGACAAACCACCCCAAGCTCTCCCCGCAGAGCTGAAAACCTCGAACTGTCCAAAGGCTTGGTGAAGATGTCAGCCAACTGGTGGTCACCCTCCACAAACTGGAGCACTATATCGCCCTTCTCTACATGGTCTCTAAGGAAGTGGAAACGGATATCAATGTGTTTGGTCCGAGAGTGTTGCACTGGGTTCTTAGCAATGTTAATCGCAGAAGTGTTATCACAAAAGAGTGGAACACTGTCGATAACTAACCCAAAGTCCCGCAGGGTCGAAGCCATCCAAAGCACCTGGCTGCAACAACTGGCAGCAGCAACGTACTCAGCCTCTGCAGTCGACTGTGCAACACCGGACTGCTTCCTCGAAGACCAGGAAACGAGAGAAGTGCCAATGAATTGGCAAGTGCCAGAAGTGCTCTTCCTATCTATCCTACAGCCAGCAAAGTCTGCATCCGAAAAGGCTCTCAAGGAAAGACAGGATGAGGAAGAGTACCAGATACCATAGTCAATGGTAGCTCGAAGGTACCGAAAGATGCGCTTCACCGCCTGGCGGTGAGATACGCGAGGAGAAGCCTGAAAACAAGCACACAGACACACAGAGAAGTGTATGTCTGGTCTCGAGGCAGTGAGGTAAAGAAGGGAGCCGATCATACTTCTGAACTCTTTCTGATCAACTGGCTCGCCGTCCTCATCTGGGTCAAGATAGGCTGTAGAAGCCATGGGAGTTGACACAGGCTTACCATCACTCATGTCGAAGCGTCTCAGGAGGTCACGAGTGTACTTTCCCTGATGAAGAAATGTACCCTCCCGAGTCTGCTTGATTTGGAAGCCAAGGAAGAAAGTCAACTCGCCCATCATACTCATCTCAAACTCGGTGCTCATGACATCCGAGAACTGTGAAACCAGAGTATGGGAAGAGCCGCCAAAGATGATGTCATCGACATAGATCTGGACGAGCAGAAGGTCATTGCCATGACGGCGGATGAACAAGGTCTTGTCTACTTTACCCATTTCAAACTCATGACTCAACAAGTAGGACTTAAGCCTCTCATACCAAGCTCTGGGGGCCTGCTTAAGTCCATACAACGCTTTGGAAAGCTTGAAGACATGGTGTGGGTATTTGGGGTTCTCGAAACCTGGAGGCTGTCTGACGTAAACTTCTTCCTCAATGACTCCATTAAGGAAGGCACTCTTGACGTCCATCTGGTAGAGCTTGAAACCCTTAGAAGCTGCAAAGGCAAGCAGGATTCTAATGGCCTCAAGTCGAGCTACAGGGGCAAAGGTCTCCTCGAAGTCTAGACCCTCAACCTGGGAAAACCCCTGAGCTACCAGTCTAGCCTTGTTTCGAATAACCACTCCATCCTCGCTCTGCTTGTTCTTGAACACCCACTTAGTCCCAATAATATTGTGACCTCGCGGGGGCTCGACAAGCGACCAGACCTTGTTCCTCTCGAAATTTTCTAACTCCTCATGCATGGCATTGACCCAGGACTCATCGGAAAGAGCATGAGAAATATCCTTGGGCTCAAAGGAGGCAATGAAAGCAGAGTGGAGACAGAATTGAGATAAGCCAGATTTTGAGCGGGTAACACGCTCGAAAAGGTCTCCAATGATCTGCTCTGAAGGATGAGCTTTCTGGATATGTCTAGGAGGTCCAGGATGAGATGAAGAAGTGGCCTCTACCTCGTGAGCTGACGAGGTAGGAACAGAGCCACCAGCTCCAGAAGAAGCAGAAGGCATGGGCTGATCACCTCGAGGTGCGGTGGAAGACGGCACCTCAAGGGGTGGATGAGGGATAGGATCAGGTAGACAACCGTCGTCTCCATCATCCTCATCATCCACAAAGATGGTCTCGGACTGCTCTAAAGAACCTGAGATATCGGGCCTAGTCCCCGGACTGGCCTCGTCAAAGGTCACCTCACAGGTCTCTACTATTTTACTAGACTCGCAGTTCCAGACCCTATAAGCCCGCGAAGAAGGCGAGTAACCTAGAAAGATCCCATCACAAGAACGTGACTCGAACTTATCTAGGTTCCCGGACTTCAGAGTAAAGCACTTGCAACCAAACACACGAAAATGAGAGACGCTGGGCTTTCGCCCGTATCTCAACTCATAAGAAGTGCGGTGCAAGTGTGCCCTAAGAAATACTCGATTTGAGACATGGCACGCGGTGGCTATAGCCTCAGCCCAAAACTTCCGCGGTGTAGAGTACTCATCAAGCATCGTCCTGGCCATCTCGACCAAGGTACGGTTCTTCCTCTCCACAACGCCATTCTGCTGAGGGACGTATGGAGAAGAGAACTGGTGCTCTACACCTGTCTCACCACAGAAACTCTCAAAGTAGGAATTCTTGAACTCCGTGCCATTGTCACTGCGGATCGCTCGTAAGGCACCTGGGAGCTCTACAGAAAGCCTACTAAAAAGACCTCGGAAATGCGAAAACGTCTCATCCTTCGAGGCTAAGAAAAACACCCAAGAATACCTCGAGAAGTCATCGACCACAACAAGAACATACCACTTCCCTCCTGCTGACTGCACTCGAGCTGGTCCAACTGTGTCCATGTGGAGCAGCTGTCCCGGTGCATCGGTCATAATAACTGTGACCGGAGGGTGAGAAGCGGCAACCATCTTGCCGTGCCGGCATGGAGAGCAAACAAGGTCTTTGACCATCTTGAGTTTCGGCAGACCACGAATGAGATCGTGGCCGCTAACTCGGGTCAAATGATCAAATCCGATATGACCAAGTCTCCTATGCCAGAAAGAAAGGTCGCGGGACTCAGAAGCAACTAAACACCTGAGAGGATCACCAGAAGACTCAGAAAAATCAGCACGAAAGATCCTCCCATAACGAGAAATCCCGCAAACCAGACTACCCGAAGAATCAATTTTGCAATTGTTTTTCTTAAAGCTCACCTCAAAGTCGTCATCGGTAAGCTGAGAAACTGAAAGCAAATTGTACTGCAGCTTACTAACCAAGGCTACATCTTTCAAAAAGAAAGAGTCATTAATGCGCACTGTACCTTTGGCGATGACGCGCCCAGATGAAGCATCTCCGAGGTGATCGTCTCATCACCTGGAGCACGGGCAAGGGAAGAAAACCAACGAGAATCTTCGGTCATGTGTCGTGAACACCCGGAGTCTACGAGCCAAACCTTTCCCTTCCCTGCCCGGCGAACCTGAGTCAAACAGAGAGTAAAGTCTCAGTACTGGGGTAAATCAAGAGTGATTTTGGCACCCAATACTGAACAACACGTCGAGCAGATGAAGTAGTCAAGCACGACTGACCTCTATCTACCCTACGCTCTCTGTCACTCACAGCAGAAGGTCTGTGAGCAGACCTGAAGTTGTTGCGGGGTCCGACTGCTACGGGAGAGCGAGTCGGAACACCGGCAACACGCTGAACACGCCGCGGGTAACTGTCTCGACGGGGGAAACGAGATGTACCCTCAGGACGGCGGAAGTCATGACCAGGAGCAGCATGAGGACGAAAAACAGAAGACTCAGAAAAACCAAGTCCTCGATGCTGCCCAAACCCATCAACAGCAGTAAACCTAGACCTCGTGTTGGTCCTAGGTGCACTCAGGATCTGGGGCTGACCCTGAATACGCCTAGGAGACTCAACACGGTCTCTACGCGCGATCTTGGCGCGCCTGAAGCATCGATCAACCGTGTGTCCATCCTTCTGACAGAAGGTGCAGTGATACTTCATCCTCTGAGAGGTAGAAGTAGCACGGTCAGGCTTCGCCTTCTGAGAGGCCGAAGCAGCAGGTGCAATCACCTTGCTGTCAGAAATCCCCTGGACATAGCCCGCTGACTTAAATTGTACTTTCTCGGTCCTGGGCTCGGTCTCGATCACACCTGGTGCTATGGGTCTGAGCACAGCAGGTGGATGCTTCCTCATATCCTCATAATAGTCATATCCTAGACCCTGATTAAATCTGCAAATCTTGGACTGGTCTAGAATAAGATTAAGCTTCTTCTTGCCTCCTACAAATCTCTCGAGAGTGTTCATAAGGTACTGACACTCTCGAAAGAGAGAGGTGCAAGAAGAGCAAGGGGAAGAGGGAACAGCAGGAGTTAAGGGAGCAGATGAAGAACCAACAGCAGAGGGAAGAATGGCTTGTGCACGCACAGCCGACTCTGAAGGGACAGTCCTACTGCTAGCCAGTTGGTTCACGTCGCTAAGCGTCTCAACCTTACCCTGGGGCTTCTCCCCCTTCTCCACAATCACATTACAAGCAGAATGTGGCTTCTCTAGAAGGTCCTTAGTTAGCTTCACACATTTCTCATCCAATGCAATCAAGTCAGATTTTAGTTTGTTACAATTAATGCATGGTGAGCTAACAGGGTCCTTAGAAGCAAACTGAGCCAACTTCCTATCATGATCAATCATTTCTTGAAACTGTTTGGAGACAGCTTCAAGTTCAGCAGTTAACTTAGGACAGTTCAAGCATGAATCAATCGGCTCAAGTAAAGAAGCTTGCAGTTCAGCAATTTTATGATCTGCCCGTTTTAAGTTCATCTTCAAATTATTACAGTTTTCACAAGACTCGGGCAGATCAAGGAGCATGGAATAAGGTCCTCTAGCAGCAATGTCCTTAACCTCACATGAGGTGGGAGAAGTAGTCTCATCAGTAGTAAGTAGGGTAACAGCCATCCTACTCAACTCTAACTCAGCAAGCAGACTAACATTCTCTACCTTAATAGAATCAAGCTCGGAGGACACACTATCATGCGAGGTCCTTAACTTCTCCAAATCACCCAGCAAAGCACAGCATGTATCACAGTCGTCACGGGAGGGAGCAGATGTAAGAGAAGTAAGCTCCCGTGAAAGTCTATGTACTTCCTTCTCTAACTCGGTACACCTAGTCCTAGCTCTAGCATGAAAACCTCCTAACTTAAGGAAAGCTTCATTAAGTTGGTCATAGGAGGGACATACCTCGTCCGAGTCGGAGTACAGCTCGCTGTCGCTGAGTTCGCCCTCGAGGGCCATGAAGCACATGCCGGAGAAGTCGTCGCCGCCATCCTTGGGCTCTTGGTCACCCGTCCCGTCGTCGTCGCTCCATCCCTCCACCTCGCTGAGGTCGAGGTCGTCGAACGCGGTGAGGACGCGGTGGAAGAGCTTCTTGGCCTTCCCGAAGTTGCGGAACTTCTTCTTTCCCGACGTCAGAGCTGAAGGCTTCTTGTTGCGGTTCTTGTCGGTGTAGTCGATCTTGCTCGAACCGCCGTAGTCGTTCTTGCCCTTCTCCAGCTTGGGGCAGTTTGCCCGAATGTGGTTGGGGCCACCACACTCGAAGCAAATCACGGGTCCTCCTCTCTTTCTGTCTCTCCTACCCTTGTAGGCATGTGAAAACCTTCGGGCTAGGAGGGCCAGCTGATCATCCGCAAGCTGCTCTAACTGATCATCAGTTATGTCACAGAGAGCAGCGAGGGAAAAACCGCAAGAAGAATCAGAAGAGAGACCAGAAGCAGAACTGGGATCGGTGACCAAAGCCATCGACTGTGACTTCGACCGACGAGAGACAACGTCAATCTCGTGAGTCTTGAGGCGCGAGTACAGCGCGTCAAGAGTCAGGGTCGAGAGGTCTGTCGTGTCTTTGATGGTGGTCACTTTCATCTCCCAGACTCGCAGATCGAGTGCCGCAAGCATCTGACGAGCGTTGTCCGAGTCGGGGTATGTGAGACCGACCGCTCGGAGGTTGCTCAAGATCTTGTGAAAACGTGCGAAGCACTCATCTAGGGACTCACCAGCAAGCATCTCGAATTTGTTGTATTCGCGCTTGAACTGGTCCTGTCGAACCGTCTTGATCTGGGTGGTGCCCTCATGGTATGCGTCGAGGGTCACCCAGATATCGTAGGCGGACGACAGGTGGGAGATGCGATCGAACTCGCTACGACTCAGGCCCTGGATAATGATGTTCCTTGCCTTAGCGTTTGCCTCAACATCATGCATATTCCCAGCATTGATGTTCTCATCGGCAGGAACAACAAACCGGACCTTGACCTTGCGCCAGATAGCGTACCCCTGAGCCTGGATGTATGTCTACATTCGGCTCTTCCAGAAGGGGTAATCGATGCCATCAAAAACGGGCGGCTTGGTCGAGTACTTGTCCGTCGCCATGGCTCTTGAGACCGGTTAAGATCTATGAATTAGAGCTAACCGGCTCTGATACCAATTGTAGGACCGAAATGGCGACAGAGGGGGGGTGAATGTCGATCTTTAAAAATCGCCCCCAACACGTATCTTCTTCTCCAATAGCTATGGGAGCTATGAAGGTAGAAGACCAGTGCTCACAAGACACCCCAGCAGCACGAAAAACACAAATACAGAGACCAGCAAGCGAGAAAAATCAAATCGGAAAAATTCTGGCCTCAAGCGGTAGTACCTCTCCCGGAGCGGTAGTACCTCTGAGCGGTAGTACCGCTATGCCGAGCGGTAGTACCTCTTACCGTTCGGACCGTCCGAACATCTCATCGCTCCCGATCGGACTGGTCCGAACATGAGCGGTAGTACCGCTGAGCCGAGCGGTAGTACCTCTGAGCGGTAGTACCTCTCCAGGAGCGGTAGTACCTCTCGAGAAAAACAGCAAACAGAAATTTCAGAAAATTGAGAGATTCGCAACGATTCTTGGATTCTTGGCTTGGGAAACTTTGAGGAAAGCTAGGGAACACTCCCAGAAGACTAAGCCAAGATCCAATAACAAGAAATCCACTCCAAGAATCAAGAATTTCAGATTTGGGTAAAAATCTGAAATCTTGCAAGAACCGAGCCAAAAACCAAATAACTTCCCAACCGTTGATCCTTTGGCTATGAAATTTTGAGGGTAGCTAATTAATAGCCTCTGGACTCTCCATACCAAATTGCAAGCCATCTCAACAAGGGAATCAAAATCTGGACCAAAACCAAGAAACGAAGAACAAGAACAGAGGAGGCCAAAACTGAAATATGAGAATCAAACTCGGTTTGCTCTTGGCATTAAATAGCCAAATGGCTTTTGAGCATCACCCATGTCATAGCAACCCATTTTGGCACTCTTCAGCAGGCAAGAACTCAGAACCACGAAAATCAAGAAATCTTGCAAAGAGGAAACTGAAGAACAGAAGCTACGAACAGGGAAAACCAAACTTCAGATTTCATTTCTTGAATCACAGGGAATACAGAGGAGTTCCGATACCCCGACTTGATACAAAAGGAAAGATTACAAACTCCTCAATCCATCCTCTCCCTCTCTACTCAAGAACACCACTCAAGAACACATGAGGGAGGAAGAACACACCTCTGTTCTATCACCTAGAACACATCGTAGGGGACAGAGGGAGCACCAGACTCTGCCTCTCCAACCACTAAAGACTAAAGGAAAACCAACTCCTAAAGCCTCTTTTGACTAGAGCTAACCCTAATTCCCTCCAAAATGCTCAAGTGGGCATGCAGCCCCTCCACTCCTTTTATAGCCCATGGCTAACGGGTCTCCGCCCCGTTACGCCCGCTATTTCCAACGGAGCCCGTTCCCGCTTGTGCAGCCTTGCGAAATTCCCGTTTCGCCCCTCCTGCACCTTCCGGGAAGCTTCCGCGCTCCTTGCCTCGCACGCCTCGCAACCACCTCGAGTCCACGTCGTCTTCGACACATCCCGACCGTTCTGACCTCAGCGCCACCTGCGCCTAGTCCGGTCCACCGTGTCTCGCCACGACTCCAACTCGACGTCCTGCACTCACACAGACAAGAAACACGTCAAATAGCACCGCTCGACACATGAAAGCGTAAATACCATTACATTTACCACAGATGAAGTCAAAACCTGTCAAAACATTAGAATATGCATCCTAAACCCAAATGACCAGATTTGACCAAAGTCCGACCGAGCCCGATTGCGCCATGCAACGACTCGACTCCGAACCACTCAAACCAAACTCGACTGACCTAAACCCTTGTCAATTACTCATCACTCTCATGGAGTCACGACCACATGGTCTCTCAGGGCGGCAGCGGAGCTGGCGCCTAGCCGAAGTAGACGCGCGCGCTCCGTCCCCTACCCTTCGAACGGGTGGCAGCGGAGCTGGCTCCCTCGTCTCGCGAACACCGCCATGCGTGCGGTGACTTGGGATCTCGCGATGCGGTCTTGCGCTGTAAAGGTTCCTGGAATCACGCTGGTCCCCGGTCTGCCAGGGTTAGGTTCTCGTACCGTGCGACCCGCCTGGACGCGCACAGGGCACGTGGCGGCCTATGACTGGTGCGCGGCGGGATGTGGACGGTTGCGTGCTCGCGGCCGCTCGCCTCTTCCCTAGGCAAGGGGGACACGGGGCGGGCGATGAATGGTGCAGCGCCGAAGCTGTTGTGAGCCCCTGGCCCATTAGTGCGCCTTTAATAGCGGCTAGGGAGCGTCGTGCTGTGACGGCCCTTGGTGCTTGTGGTTGTGGCCTTTCAGCTTTGGGTACGGGGAACAGCGCTGGACGGGCGTTTGTACGACCGCGGTCGCGTCCTGCACGCGGACCATCCCGACGCTTCGGTACTGGGGCGAGGTGGCTTAAAGTAGCCCCCGCGACCGCGCCCCCGCAGTTGTACGCCCCCTTCCTGCTTGCGCCGCCTTCCATACTCGCGTAGTATTTTTTGCCGCTGGCCTCCTTCCCGGAGAAGCAATGGCGTCTGATGGCAAGCGTGGTCAGGCGGGTGGTGTCTGCGACATTCGCCGGCGGTCTTCGCTGTTGGAGGTGAAATACGCGCTCCAAGAGCGCGACCCGGCGGCGGCGGACAAGGAGTGGCTGGTGGCGAAGGAGGAAGGCACGTTCTCCGGCGAGCTAGGCCCCGCGCTCGTGACCGAGAAGACGATCCAAGGGTTTCTTCGCACGGGGAAGTTTTCCGAGCGCCAGGAGGTGCGATTGCCTGCCGCCGACGAGACGGAACCGCATCCCGAGAGGTCGGAGGCGGTCGTGTTCGCTGCCTTTTTCGACGCGGGGCTCCGCATCTTAGCGGCGGATATCGTGGGCGACGTGCTGCGGACCTTCGGGCTGGAGCTGGCGCAACTGACTCCGAACGCCGTGGCCCGGCTCGCGGTGTACAGCTGGGCCTTGCGCTCGAGGGCGTGCTGGCCCAGCGCCTCGTTGTTCGCCTACCTTCACGAGGCACGGTGCCAGCGCAAGGACCGGAAGGATGGGACGCTGTCGAGCTTCGGTAGCGTCACCTTTATTCTTCGTCCGTCGTGCAAGAAGCTCTTCCCTGCGAACTCAACTCGCGGGAAGTGGGAGTCTTACTGGATGAAGCGGTGGTTCTACCATCGTGTGGAGAGCGGGAGCGGCCTTGAGTGCACAGGCCGACCGATCGCGTTCAAGCCCTCGCCCGGCCGGACGCTCGATGAAGAGGACAGGCGAAGGGCCCAGCGGCTCGTAGGCGTGGCCGCCCGCTTCAACATGCGCGACCTCGCCGAAGAGTACGTGATGTACGGCGTGGCACCGCTTGCCCGCGACTGGCGTCTTGCCGCCGAGAGGCGTCGAGACGACAATGTTTCGCCATCGATCTGCTTGCTGCCGGCACCCTCCGATCTTCGTGAGCCCCGATCGCGTCTCTCCTTTGTTCACGCGAAATGCGTTATATGCTGATGCTATTCTCCTTTGCTTCAGGGATTTGCTTGGAGGAGGCGGAGCAAGACGCGCGCGTATTCCTGGGTCCGTACACCCGCAGGGAGCACGAGCAGCGCGCGTCTGCCATCGCCGAGGCGAGGCTGGGCGAATAAACCGCATGTGCGAGGCCCTGGGCCTTGCCGTGCCGGACCGTGTCTCTCCAGACGACGGTGCAGCGAAGAAGAAAAAGGCACCGTCTCGGAAGAGGGGCCGCAGCGGGGCGCCTGCCGCGCTAGGCGCGGCAGCTGCTACTGCTGCTGCTTGTGCTCCCGAGGGCGCGGCGGACGCGGAGTCAGACTCGGCGAGGTATGCCGATTCAGGCTTGAGTGGCGCAGACGCCGAAGGCGAGGTATCTTCGGCGAGCGCCCCGGACGGTGGGTTTGCCACGAGCAGCCGGAGGGGGGAAGTCTCGCCGCCCACCGAAGTCGTCGAGGCGGAACCCGTGCGAACCGGCGATGCAGAGGTGGATCCTTTGGCCGTGGCCGCTATGGTGCCGGAGGTGCCCTCCACGGGGGCGCACGGAGCCATGCTGCCTTTAACGACAGCGGCAGAAACCGAGGTGCCCCCTACGACAATTGCCACCGCGGAACCTTCGCCCCCGGGCGGTGCGACCGCGGGGGCTTCCCCAGCCGCGACTGCGGGGGCGGTTTCGCTGCTGGTTGCCCCGGCTAAACGGCCGTGTGTGCGGCCGGAGCTCCACCGGACGCCGCGGGGATTCGTCGTCGCCACGGGTGTCAGAAGCTTGTGGGACTCCAGTGCAGGCGCCGGAGACCCTGCGGCATATGCGCCTTCCACCCTCCTGGCCACACCGCCCGCCGCGCAGGGACGGCCGTCGCTCGC
The DNA here is from genome assembly GCA_017311315.1 of Dendrocalamus latiflorus. Taxonomy (NCBI): domain Eukaryota; kingdom Viridiplantae; phylum Streptophyta; class Magnoliopsida; order Poales; family Poaceae; genus Dendrocalamus; species Dendrocalamus latiflorus. The sequence goes on from CM029672.1 coordinate 15,945,536, forward strand.
CCCGAACGCGGAGGCTTCTGCCCGCGGCGGGACCATTGCTTCTACGGGGGCTTACGCCACCGCCGCCCCGCCCGGGGATGAGGGGGGCGAGTCCCCGAGGCCCTCCTTCTGCTACTGAAGGTAGGGCGGCTTAGCTTATTCTGGTGTATTCTTTCATGCCCTGCGGTGCTCACCTGCAGCCTTATTTGCAGCGCTGCTCATTCCGGAGGGGGAGCACTCGGCGGAACACAGGACCTCCGCGCGCGTAAGCTCCGCGGACCTCGTGCCGCCCCCAGAGACGCTGAGGGCGTGGTGCGGGATTGTGAATGACGCGGCCACCAGCGTCGACCCGCAAGTGCTGCAGGCCTACGGGGCGGGGCGCCTCGAAGACGCCTTCGAGGTGTCTGGGGTGAGGGTAAGTACTCATGCGACAACGCCTGTGCTGGCTGAGCTTGCTAAGTCTTTCCCTTCTGCAGACACTTGTGCTGGGGCAGGCTTTGCAAACGGCCTATGCTCGTGGCCGAAAGGCGCTCGAGGATAGGCTGCGGGCCGCCGAGGAGGAGCTACGCGAAGCCTCTAGAGCCCGCTCTGCCCAAGATGCCCGCATCCGCCAGCTGGAAGCGGAATGCGCCGAAGCGAGGGCACACGCCGAGGGACTTGTGGCGTCGGTGCGGGAGTCGGCCGCGGAGGCTGCGCAACAGAAGTTTGCGGTGGAGCGGGACGGGCTCCTGGAACAGGTCGCCTCGCTAGAAAAGGAAAAAGGCAAGCTTGCCTTGACTCTAGCGGAGCGTAACCAGACGCTTGGCGACGCCTCGGTGGTTGCGTGGGACGCCCTGCAGATGCTGGAAGTCCACCTCAAAAGGCTTGCGGCTGGAGTGCCGGACCACGCCTTCGGCCCGGAGGAGTTGCTGCGGGCCCTTCGCTGGATCCATGACGCCGCCAGCGTTGCGCACGCGGCTGCGACGAACTTTGGCGACCACTGTGCCTATGTGGCGTCGTGCCTGGTGTGCGCCCTCCTTCGGCACCGTGGTTGCACGCACATCGCCGAGCTGGAGAACCCTCAGCTGGAGATGCCCGGCGGGGCCGGAGTGATGTCCGGTGAAGTCCATGCCGTTCGCGGCCCCGTCAAATGCTTCTACGAGCGCATCTGGGACTACACCGGGATAGCCGCCACGGAGGTGGAGCTTCGGAAGTCCCTTCGTGGTGGGGGGAACCTCGGCCGATTTCTGGACGAAGTCCCGCGACGCGATGAGGGCGGCGCTGAGGTCCCGCGGTGCGACGAGGGTGCCGCTGAGGCCTCCGAAGATGCCGAAGGCTCACAGGTGCGGTGCCAACGTGGCTAGGTGTGGGCGTGCGTTGTAACGTCTGCCCCTTAATTGAATGAATAAAGTGTGTGTTTGTTTCACAAACTGATTACTTGCCTTCATCCCGGGCAGCTTCCTTGCTGGAGGCGACTGCTCGCGTCTGGCCTTGCGACCCGGCGGCGCCTTCGACGCTGGCAAAGGGCCGAGGAGTCGTTGAACTTTTGGGCAAGCCGGCCTTCTTCGAGCGAGGCCCCAGCTTTAGCGCGTGTTAAGGACGAGCCCGCGGGGTAGCGGCTTAGAACGGCAAGGATGCTGCCGGACCTTTATACTTGTGTGATTTTTCCGATATGCAGATTTTCTGTCATCTTAAGATATGCGCTGTGTGTTGATGCCGCTTCGGATTCACCGGTACGCCACATGCTGCGCGGGGACGGGATCTCCACGCTCGACGCGCGCCGTTGGCGAAGTAGTCGCGCAAGGGTTCCTTAGAACGGCGCTTGCGGGGGCAGCCCTTGGCGCCTCTCCTTTTTACAGTCCATAGACGGGCGGGTGCGGAGGCGGACCTCGACACTTCGCCTTTTTATAGTCCGTAGACTGGCGTGTGCAGAGGCGGACCTCGACGCTTCGCCTTTTTATAGTCCGTAGACTGGCGTGTGCGGAGGCGGACCTCGACGCTTCGCCTTTTTATAGTCCGTAGACTCGCGCGTGCGGAGGCAGACCTCGACGCTACGTCTTATTTAGAGTCTGTGGACTAGTGCGTGCGGAGGCGGACCTCGACGCTACGACTTCCTTTATAGTCCGGAGACTCGCACGTGCGGAGGCAGACCTCGACGCTACGTCTTATTTAGAGTCCGTGGACTAGTGCGTGCGGAGGCGGACCTCGACGCTACGACTTCCTTTATAGTCCGGAGACTCGCGCGTGCGGAGGCAGACCTCGACGCTACGTCTTATTTAGAGTCCGTGGACTAGCGCGTGCGGAGGAGGACCTCGACGCTACGACTTCCTTTATAGTCCGGAGACTCGCACGTGCGGAGGCAAACCTCGACGCTACGTCTTATTTAGAGTCCGTGGACTAGCGCGTGCGGAGGAGGACCTCGACGCTACGACTTCCTTTATAGTCCGGAGACTCGCGCGTGCGGAGGCAGACCTCGACGCTACGTCTTATTTAGAGTCTGTAGACTAGTGCGTGCAGAGGCGGACCTCGACGCTACGACTTCCTTTATAGTCCGGAGACTGGTGCGCGCGAGGGTGTCCCCCCGTTGCGTCTTTTGTTTATACTCAGGCCCGTCACCTTTGGCTACGGCGAGTGCACACGCGGACGTGCGACTTCGATTTATACTCAGTCCCGTACCCCTGGCTACGGCGAGTGCACACGCGAACGTGCGTCTTTGTTTATACTCAGGCCCGTCACCTTTGGCTACGGCGAGTGCACACGCGAACGTGCGACTTCGATTTATACGCGAGTGCACACGCGAACGTGCGTCTTTGTTTATACTCAGGCCCGTCACCTTTGGCTACGGCGAGTGCACACGCGAACGTGCGACTTCGATTTATACTCAGTCCCGTACCCCTGGCTACGGCGAGTGCACACGCGAACGTGCGACTTTGTTTATACTGCGGGAACGCGCGCGCTGGCCAAGCCTACGCGCGCCTCCGCCGCGTACTTGCGTGTGATGAAGAAAGATTGGTGGCAAACGGCGATCTTCATTACATCCCCGTTTGCGCGGGTAAGCAGTTACAGGGGCTGGATATACTAACCGTTTGTCCTTGGCGCGACCGAAGCCTCTAGTCGCTAGACGTCCGTAGGACCCGCCAAGGCGCCTCTGAGTGGCCCCGCGGACCCCCGCGCTGTGACGCCAGCTCTAAGAGCGCCGCTGGGCTTCGCGACGTGGGTATCTGGTACCTGGCTCGATGCGCCGGGCCATATCCTGGTCGCCTCGGACGGTGATGATGGTCCGGGGACCCGGGATCTTCATGCATAGATAGTCGTGATGTGGTACCGCGCCGAAGGAGTTGAGGATTGGGCGCCCTAATATGGCATTGTAGGGGTACGGAAGGTCGACCACGTCGAAGGTGGCATCTTCGGCCCGCACATTGTCATCTTGGCCGAAGGAGCCTTGAAGACCTATTTGGCCCAGCGCCCGCAGGGGCTGTCCCCCGAAGCCCTGCAGTGGGATTCCTGAGGGTCCTAGGCGGCTTCGAGGGATCCCCATCTGGTCGAAGGCCGCTGCAAACAATACGTTCGCGGAGCTACCGCCGTCCACCAAGGCACGCCCCACGTCGCATCCCGCGATAGTGACCCGGATGACCAGGGGGTCCTGATGAGGGAAGTCCACACCCTGGGCGTCGTCGGGTGTGAATGTAACTTCGTGCTGCGCCCAATCCGGCGGTGCTTGCGCTGGGTATGCCGCCACGTGATGTAGTCTTCGCGCATAGGCCTTCTGCTGCCGTGCTGAGGCGAATTCCAGCGCAGAGCCTCCGGATATGACGTTAATGACCCTGCGGTGGGTTGCCTCCGGGGCCTGCAGCGACAGGAGGCCCTCCCGAGGCTGCTGTACGTGAGCTTGGATCCGTAAGGGGCTCTCCTGGGGTTGCATCCCTTGTGCCTGTACCTGCATGGGGGCCTCGTACGGGAATTGGACGTGGGCCACCGCAGGCGGACGCGTCTCGGGGTTCCTGTCCCTAGCGACGCTATCGCGGAGCGCCGCGATGGAGGTGCAGGTGCGGATATCGTGGTTGCCGCGGCCGTGGACTACGCACCACAGTCCCTGGTGCTAGTCGTCGTAATCTCTACGACTTTTATTGTCGCGGCCCCGGCCACGGCGCCCCCGACCGCCTCGGCCCGCGGGAGCGCCCTCGTCGGAACCGCCTTCAATGTCGAGGACGTACCGGTTTCGCCTCGACCTCTACTGGCCGCGCTTGGGCCGATCGGACGACTCCTTGTGCGAGGCGTCCCTGCGGTCGGGCGTATCCCTGGACGACTCCTGCTTACGTTTTCCCTTCGAAGAACCGTCCTTCGGCGGATCTTCGGCTTTTGCCGAGGCTCCGGCCTGGTTGGTGTCGGAGTCGTCACCTTGCCTTCGCCGCGCGTCCTCTTCCGCCCTGGCGTATTCCTCCATTTTGTCGAAGAGCTTCGCCACCGTCTTGATTGGCTTTCGCGCATTGTACTCGGCCATCGGGCCCGGACGAAGGCCCTGTATGGCTGCATTAACGATGGTGGTTTCATTAACGTCCTTCACTTGGCATCGAATCTTGGCGAAGCGTTTGAAGTAGTCCCGGAGCTTCTCCGAGGGTTTTTGCTTCACAACGAAGAGTTGGTCCGCGTCGACTCGCTCGACATAATTTCCTTGGAAGTTATTGTGAAGGTGGTCGCGGAGCTGCTCCCATGCGTAGATGGAGCCCAGCTCTATGGTAAAGAACCAAGAGAGCGCCACTCCTTGCAGCGCGAGGGGGAGTCCCTTCGCCTTCGTGGTGTCGTCTCCGCCCGCGGCTTCGATCGCGGTGTCGTACACACGCACGAACTCGCGGGGGTCCGTGTCGCCTTTGTACGGGTCGATAGCGCTAGGAAACTTGAAATCTTCGGGCCATGCCGCCTGCTGCAGCCCCGCCGAAAGCGGGGACTCTGGATCTACGCGCCGCAGCGGCACGCGGCTGGACGTGGGGGCTTCGCGACTGTCCGCCCTCTCTGGCGTTGGCTCGGACGCGATTACTGGCGCAGCCTGCTGGCTCCGAGCCTCTTGCATATCTCGGACGGCTCCGCGAAGGTCCCCTAGCTCCCGCTGGAACGCGTTGAGGGCTGCTAGTATGGCGCCTTTCACCGCAGGTGCTGTCGGGGCCGCCGGAACACCCAGCGGACGGGTCGGTGCAGGGACCACCGCCTCACGATCTCCCGATCCGCCGGATGCTTCATTGCGGCTACCCCCGACCGCCTGATCCGCGCTGCCGGCGAGGGTGGCGGGGGCTGTCGTTGCAATGCCAGCGACGGGGTTGGATGTCGTTGTAGCAGCGCTGGCGGGGTCGGTCGTTGTAGCGCGAGCGTCGACGCCCGCGACCACGGCGCCTACGCCGCCGCCAGCTTCTTCGGCGGTCGATGCCGAAGCCCTGGTGTTCACGCGTCGCTCCGACCCAGCCGTCTTCTTTCCTTTCACCGCCGCCGATGAAGCTTTTTTCGGTGCCATCCTTCTTCTTCGGTCTTCAGGCTTGTCCTTGTCCTCCCCACGGACGGCGCCAACTGTTGTGGCTACGGGCCAAACAGAGAGAGAGATGGTAGTGGAGAGTGATGAAGATGAGTATAATGGCCTGCCTCCTCCTCATGGCCTGTATTCATATATATACACACATGAGGAGTGCTTTTACAGTTATACCCTTACATCTGGTTATCCCCTCTGGGGGCAGTTATGTCATTACACATGGCCTATTCAGGGCCTTATAATCTCCTACCAGGCCTGCTGGGTTTAGGTGGGGGCCATCCCTACGACACCTAGTAAACAAAAATTAGCCGATGGTGGATGAAACCTACACCGTTATAAATATTACACACTTTTACTCTCTTTAATAATAACAAGGTTTGGTTAAAATGATAAGTCATAGAAATTTCTAATAAATTGTAGTTTTCAAATAATGCACCTTTGTTAAACCTTGCATGTGTACTATTGTATTATACGTGTTGGCTCGCAGAGCACGGTTGTTTGTTCTCACCCTCGCTCACTAAATCTCTCAGAACCTGTGGACCATGGACACTACACGTATTAAAATGCCCCAGGAACTGATGGTGAAGAAGATGGAGGGGATTAGAATAGTCTCTAATAGTCTAGGTCTTACTCCAGTCATGCTGACTAAGTGGTGTTTGTGTACACTAATATTCTTCAAGTCTTTGGCTAATATCGGTCGCACATTTTCTACCCTAGTCGTTTGCCTTTGGCGAGATGTGCCCTCACCTTTTGCTTTCTTTTCCGCTTTCGTTTTATGTAATGTATCTATTTAGCCTGAACCGCCATATTGAAAACTTGACCCAATGCGGTTTATTTAAACTCTGATTTGTAATATTAATGTATGGTAAGATTTACGTTGTATATGAAATGATTCGGTGATGTATCTGTGAGCACTATCTACTAATTCAAAGAATAGTATAGTGGTTTCACAGAAATTCTGAATTAGCTAAATCCGGATTGAACAGTTTATTTGAAAGACACTGAAAACACACAGTCAGTCAGCATCGAAACATTGTGATGGAACCCATGACAGACGGTGGATGCTTACGGGAAATACAAGGATTGCTTTTATAGCAGGAAGGCAGAGGATGTGCTCCCTGTGACTGGGCAATAGCAATTGACAAGTTGATACTGCAATCAGATCACTTGTTACATTAATACAATCAAATTGCATCTCAAGTACACATGCTCGCAAACTGCACGGATAACATAAGAATGACAACAAGTTGTGCATGCCTTGCATTTGTACATGGACAACAGCGATCTGATTTCTGGTTTAGCTTTCAGTGGGCAGCGTAGAGAAGAAGGTTCTCCATGGCACGTAAATATCAACTGTATAACGTTTGCAAAGCTAAACTGGCCTTTACTAGATTTACATAAAGACATATTTTACGTAAAGATTGGTCCCTGAGTACGCTTCAAGCCAAAATTAGAAGCACATAAAGTAAAATGACAATCTCATCATAGGATAAACGTTGACAATCTCACCATAAACTGCATGGTTAGTACTGGCAATGACCACTCGGTGTTTTGGTCACGTTCTTTTAGTCTATGGTTAACAGTTTTTAACTATAATTAATAAATCTGATAAATAGTATTAGTTTATAGAAATCGGAGTTAAAAATTAATTAAAAAACTGAAAAGAATGCAGTGCATACAACACCATATCCCATCACGATATAAGTAAATTTTCACACACGTGTCTGGGCTAGAGAGGGTAATCAGCTTCCTACACAGCTCCTCGCTGACAGCAAGTTTGGATGAAAACATATCCCCTTCTCTTCAGTTGCTAAAGTTGTTTTTCAACTTTTTCTTAGTTGCTAATTTTTAAATAGAGTATTTTTTTAAAAATAGGATCTTCAATATAATAGTAGTATAGCGACTTCATTTATATCGGTAAAAATTTTACGCGAGTTTCTATTACTTTGTACCTTCTCTTACGAATAGGTCAAAAGCTATATGTGGCATACAAAAACCAACAGTTGAAGGAAAAAACATGCCAAAAGCTCAACTGTTTTGAGCACTGCTGTCCGTTGCAATAGTCGTTTCAAAAACGCGAATTCATGCTCTGCTCCTCTCGATTCATCGTTCTCCACTTCCTGGAGAAAATTCAAGAAGATATCCTCCGTTTCCCAGTCTTGTGGCTGATTACAAATGCAACCCGACGACGAACAAGCAGTCCACGCATGAAATGCATGCATCCACTAATACTTTTATTACATATATACAGCCACTACACCATAGCTTATTGACTTAGCCATTACTTGGATGCTCAGTGACGAATTACGACTACTACGTCTGTTTGACCATGGTTGTTACTCGATATACGAGTATTTTGACCACAGTGTCTTCGACCATGTTCGACCACATTAGCTTACAACTACCGATCGCTCGACTTACAAGTGGTTCACTGTAGCTTATGACCACCGTAGTTACTACCACTGTAGCACTAGTACACACTAAATGCTATAGTACTCTACCGAGTATTGACTACTACAGTAACTTTTCAACTACTATAGTGATGTTATGACTGCTACAATGAATCTTCGACCATGGAACTCTACTCTGAAGTCTCCTTCTCCAGGATCTTCGACTGCTACAGTACTCGACACACGAGTACTCAACGCCGACTACATAGTACTCGACACACGAGTACTCAGTACGAGTTAAGATTAATTCCAACAAAGCATAGCTCTAGGAGGTGGGCCCAGAGGTGGTGCCAGCAGCGGGGGAGGAGGCTGGTCCGTGCGGCGGAGGCGCCGACGGATGGGAGGTAGTGGAGGATGAGGAGTACATCGTCAGGGAGCAGGCTGAGGAGGTCCTCGTGGCCGAGGCGGCGGCAGCCATAGGCCGTCGTCGGGGAGGGCCTTGGAAACAGGAGATTCGATTTGTGTTTGGGACAGTGGTATCCACCGGATTTGATGCCAGGAATTTTTTGCGACCGTCCACCCTGCTCCTACAGGTTTTAACGGGTGGAGGTGGAACACTAGTTTCAGACCGACCTGTACGTCAGAATTTTCCATAAAATTCCCGCACTCTAAATAGGAACTGACATTAGGTAGCGGTGACGACCTACCACTTTTTGCAAGCAAATTAATTGAACGACTCAATTACAATAAGGAATAAACGAAACCTATGAAGGACGGATTGTAGATCTGAAAAATCCTGAGCGTGGGACAATTTGTAAAATTGTAAGCCCCAACGTATTATAAACTACTTAGGCTCCCTCCAGAACACAGAAAATTCATTAAAAATAGTTCCATTCAAAAAAATCTAGTTTCAAACAGGGCTGAAATGTGCCCATTTAATGTTAGGCGTGGCCACATAACTCTGCCTGGTCTAGGCTACATGGGCAAGAGTTATTTCTCCCAGCCTTCGAAGTTGGATCACACTTCTTAGCATGTGTTTGGATAGAGGGATCATGGGGGATGGGATAGGTCCATCCCCAACAAAACGTTGTTTGGTTCCGCGCCAGCCGGAATCGCTCGGACGAGGGCCGCGCCAGTCCAGGGAAAAAGTGGGATCGCGCCAGCCCAGGGAATCGCTCGGACGGGGGCGTCCCTCATCCCCCCGACGCCTCACGTGCCTCGCGCGTGGGGAAAAAAATCCCCGTGCGCTCACCCCCTCGCGGCTCCGCTCCTCCCGTTTCTCCTCCCCGGTCATTCCTGTGCTCCTCCCCGTCTGAGAAATACTCGCGTTGCCTTCTCGATCTCAGGCCAGCGGTCGGCCTCCGCGCCCGCAGAGGTCCAGCGGTGGCCGCTCATCTCAAGGGAAAGCCAGGCGGCGGCGCATCACCGGCTCGGACGGGTAAAGTTTCCACACACAGCTCCTCCTCCATCCCGCCGCTCCGCCGCCGCCGCCGGTCTCTCCTAGTGCGCGCGCCGCCGCTGGTTCTTGGGAGGGCGTGTGCGCGACAACATCAGGTGATTTTCTGCCTTCTAGGGTTTGGATTTGTGCGATTGAGGTTTCTTTTCTTGGGTTTTGGATCCAGGGATTCTTGCGGCCGGGGTTTGGCTTGATCCGTACCGACGACGGGCGACGGAGAGGTGGTTTTGGTTGGATCTGGGAGGGGAGATTTCAGTCAGTGAGGCGAGATCTCGGCTGCAAGCAAGGTATGGAAACCCTAGCCGGCGATAACTGACTGAGATTGAGATTGAGATTGTATAAACATGTTGAGAACTTGAGATTGAGATTGATATGAGTTTGTGCAGTAAACAATATTGAGATTGAGATGATTTTGTGTAGGAAACAATATTGAGAATGAGATGATTTTGTGCAGTAGTATTGACATTGAGCAGTTGTATTGATATTGAGCAGTAGACATCGATTTGCACTGTGAACTTGCTTGATTGTGCAGTTGATATGCAGCTTGATAATATGATTGTGTGGCTTGATAATATGAGTTCCATCTTCATTGCATACTCAAGTGGGTCAATTCTCAAACATCCACCCCCCTTTGCCCCATGTGCCGTAGAGAATGGCTGTATTTGAAGCTTGAAGTACCCTGTAATGCTCTTGTGGAGTAGTTTAGATATAACAACTAGCAGGTAATAGTATATAGTGTAGATATTCTCTATTTTTAGTTTTTAACTTTGTGCTGCCCACAAATGCATTTTGGTTACTACATATTAAAAGCAAACTCTCAGCATGTTCTTGTATTAATTGAGTTGTAGAAATTTCCTTCTTAGTTGGCAAAGAAAAAGAAAATGCACATGTACTGAAAATGGTGAGTTGAACATTGGATAATATGATTGTGCAGTAGATAATATGATTGTGTGGTTTGAATTCGATATGCAGCTTGATTGTGCAGTTCACAATATGCAGCATGATTAGTCCCTTTCCAGATGATGTTTTTTTTTGTGTTTGCTTCATGTATTGTAGATGGACAAAAGGACAAAGCTTTTAATTTTTGCTGCTGCTGGATATATGGTTTTGGCAATGATGGTCATGATTATTGAGTCTAGAAAACGTAAACGGGATGCAACGAGAGTAGGAATAACATATGGACCTATGGATGAAAGGGATAGGATGAGACTTGAGTACCTCGACAACAAAATTTGGAAAGACGATACAACTTGTGTGAACATGCTAAGACTTAATAGAGCAAAGTTCTTTCGGTTTTGTAACCTTTTTAGGAACCGTGGTTTGCTTGAAGATACCATCCATATGTGTGTTGAGCAACAAGTGGCTATGTTTCTAAATACAGTGGGGCATAATCTTAGGAATAGATTAGTTGGAACTAATTTTGATAGATCCGGAGAAACGGTTAGCCGTTATTTTAACAAAGTACTTCGTGCCATTGGTGAGCTACGAGGGGAACTAATTAGGCCTCCTTCATTGGACACTCCAAGCAAAATAGCAGGGAACCCAAGGTGGGATCCTTACTTATGTAATGTCACAAGCCTTGAACTTGCTATATTGTGTGGCTTGAATTTGATGTATTATGTACGCCTTGGAGTAGGACGTTTCTTTTGGTGGAACCACATATAACTATGCACTGTGGTGTAATATTACGAATGCTATAACTTATGGATGTTTCGTTCGTATCATTTAGCTCAATTTGTTTGTGTTTTTGAGTTAGTTTAGTTCGGTTTGTGATCTGTTTTATTATCTACTATAGAAGATGGATATGGTAGATATTACAGTTTGATATGTTTTACTTGAATCAGTGTGTTGAGATAATTAGTACAGTTGCTCCAATGACTTGCCTTATATATGCCTGTAGAAAATGTTGGGGGTTAAAGAATTCCAGATCGATGAGGAAGTTACTACTGTGATCAGTATCTATTCCTGTTTTGTACTTTTATTTATAGATGTTAAAGGGTGTGTAGCAAGATTGCAGTGTGACTCCTGTCAATGCTAAAGCTAGATGTTTAACCTGAATGCTGAATGTAATCATCAGCAAGAAGATGAGATCTTAAATATGCCATAAAAAAGTTACCATTGTACTTTATTTATGATACATCTGAACTGGACCAGAACATCGCGGTTAAAATTTTAAATATGCGCTTGAAGGTTGTAATAGGTAATTTTCCATTCTTGATTTATCCATTTTGGCATGTACTTCAGTATTTATCCATTTTAAATACTCGCAAGAATGGATTAATCAAACAATTTCTAAAGGATGTTGACTGGGGGGAAATTGACTACCTTGTAGTGGATGCTCCTCCAGAAATTTCTAAACAATTTCTAAAAAATGTAAACAAAAGATTAGTAGCACAGAGGTAACCTTACCAGAAGGTCACCACATCTTCTGTCCTATCCCATCCCTCTATCCAAACAGGTGACTGGGATCATTCCATCCTCTTTTATCCCCTCAACCAAACAGAAAACAGGGTCGATCCCATCCCAGCAACCAAACAAGAACTGGGTCGGTTCCATCCCAGAAATCAAGAATGGGTCCATCCCATCCCACCACGTCTCCAAACCAAACACACGTTTACTACATCAGTTGGCCCCGGAAATGGGTGCATAAGCCTGTGCGTCCTGAAGCTAATCCGACTGTGCTTTGGTAACCAATCGTGTCTGCTCACCAGCTGAGGATCGGTCAAGGCTTCAGTTCATCATCATCCAAGACTCCAAGAGTTGACTTGTTTCATGCCAGCTCCCTGAGGTGGCGATCAACAAGGGTAATAGAGAGCAGAACAAAGTTGCGCATGATCGAGTTGGCCCAAAGGGCAAGAATATAGAATGGGATGGCTATCCGAACTCCTGAGCACCAGCGTGTATTGAGCAGTTAGGTGGTGATCGGTTGGGCTGTGGCTTATAGCTTATTTTACTATAGCTGGTTGAAATTACACTGTAGCTGAAGATGACTTATTTGGTATAATTAAATTTAAAAAAATTTAAAAATAGGAAAAAATGGGTTAGCCCATCACGTGTAATACAAACGAATACGGGAAAAAAAGAACCGGTAAAAAACTCAAAAAAATCAGAAAAAGACGAAATTTAGGAATAGTGAAAAATAAGTCAGAAGCCAAAGCCGAATTGATCAGGGCTGCAAGACTGTAATTTGCTTACCCAAGTAATAATTTAATAAAGCTCAACCATTCCTCGCAAAAGAAAAGAAATAACATGGTGACTGCACAAGAGCGCCACCTCTGCTATGGTCTTCTACTCGAAGCAGGTGGCACAACAGCTCCTGGAATCCTGGAAGTGTCACTTTCTCAATGGAATGGAATGATTCTTCACCACTTGCATCTAGAGCCTGCAAGAATCCAGGGACTGACGAAACTGACAATAGCACAGCTGCCAGCCTGCCAATCACCTTCAGAAAAATATCAAAATAGTACGGACGAGAGCAGGCTTCCCTTTCCTTTCTGAACTTCCATCAGCCTTTCAGAATCAGCAAAACACCGTACATTATTCCAGTCACTCTCACCTTTGCATGCCATTCTCTTATCGACATTTTTTTGGAAAGGCAACTCCAGAGTCTATACACATTTGCCCCAATTGAGCAGACAAGGACACCAAAACCATCTAGGCAACACAGCAGGTACAAAAACAGGTAACTTGAACGGAGATCAACAAAGAAAACGGAGATAAACAAAGAAACGGAGATCAACAAAGATCATTATGCAGCCAATTAGTACAATGCAGGACTGATGAGTACAACAGCAGGTTGATAATTTAAGCCCATGGCCATTATGCAGTCAAATGGTACAGCTACAATCACAACAAGCTATAACTTATGATGAGGAGGGGAAAAAAGAAGTGGGTCCAGATGAGCAGGATCCAAGACCTGAATCTAACCTGCCTGTCAAAGTTGGATCATGTGACTAACTAGATTAACACCTTCAGCAGGATGTCACTCAGCAGAACTTCCAGTGGTTGTTGCAGTTCACACAGGTCACGAACGTCGTCATCGGCTCATCGGCACTCCGAGTCTGCAGCTGATAGTAGGTAGTCTTGCGCTGACCGCACCTGCCACACTTGAACTGATCAGTCGTTGCCTTTGGTGCTCCCCCACGCTCACACTCGAACAAAGCCTTCTCCTCGATCTTCTTGTTCTGAAGCTTCCTTGTGTCGCTAGCCATCTCTGCAGGGGTTAGGTCAGCAATTCTCTCAGGCCTCACTTGCCCAAGGAGAACCCTTCTCCGGAAGTCAGTATTGTTATCTGCCTTCAGATTGAACAGCAGTGATCTGTACTTTGCCTTATTAGGCCCACTGGAACTCCCCAGCTTCTGAAACAAGGCACACTCCACCGTCACAGCAACCCTGAATGGGTCGCATGCTTCTACTTCATCTAAGATGCTTGTCACTTCCTCCCTGTCATCCTTTCTAGTCTCTTCAGAAACTTTGGAGAAGGCATCACCAAGTAACCCCCGAACTTTATCACGATTTGCGTCATTGCATCTGACAATGGATGTCAGCCTTGGCAGACCACTTCGGACAGGAGACGGGTTCTCGGCAGCAGAAACTTCACTAGTTTCCTTTGATACTTTCTCAACTTTGACAGATTGGGCTTTCAGCTCATTATCAACAATCTTCTCAGTCTTAACACCTTCAGACTTCAAAACGCTGACATCCATATCACTTTTATTGACATTACCCCTTGGCGACACAGAAACCTTTTCAACTTTCATAGGCTCAGCCTTCTCAACCTTTTCCACAGTATTATTTGATTTTCCATTCTGTGGAGTCCCATTTTTCTTTTCGGCCTCTTCAAGGACAACCCTTTTCCAGTATCCTAATAGGTCTGAAGCTGTTGCCTTTATGCCTGAGTGAGGATGCTTGGTAAGATACCGGAGACGTTTGCCCACCTATCAAAACAGAAGATAAAATGGGAGTTGGTAAGAGTCAAGCTCCTAAAGGAAGACGTGCAGGCAAAGCTTACAAAGGGAAATAAGTGCCATGCACTCAGTTTTTAGAATATGCAAAAGAAGTGAAAGCAATAGCTCAGTACTACGAGTTAGGCTTCTTCACACAGGTAATTTTATCATTAAAAATTCAATTTGTTTTGAAAAATTCCAAACACCTTAAATAAAAAAGGTATTCCATAAGACCATATAGTCTGTTTTTAAAAAAGATATTCCACAGATTGACAAGAAACGAGACTAGGTAAATGCATATGACAATGAAAGAGAGTCCCATTGCCCAAACATTACGTAAATGAGTTGTCATTAGCTGTCTGCCTCAGTAACTACTATCTGCCTAGTAATAATAACGGAACCTTGAAAAAACACCTTTCAGTTTTGAAAGGAAAATAATTTGGATGCTAGGCATGTTGATGTAAAGTAGGAAGCAAAACAATGTGGAAATTCATGTATCCCATAGAATCCGGCAGAACAATAACAAAAGCAATATCAGCTAAATGGTGGGTGCTGCTACAAATGGTAGGCAAGACTATATATGGCAGGCAAGCTGGACAATCGACAAGTAAGCCTCGGCAACTGCTGTCAGCTATCGCTAGAGCAACAGAGCATCAAGTTTGTTAAACTTTTGTTTGCAAGTGACAAAGGCAGGGAAGGAATTCTGAAACCATTCTCACCTTCTAGTTTTCAAGAAAAAGTTCATTTAAATAAAACAGGTCGCAATCATACAGTCATTCTGAGAATTTTTCTTTTTCTTTTGACAGACAGATTTTTATTAGAGACCAATAAATAATGGTGTTTCGCCAAATCTATGAACCTAAAAGCTACCCTCAAAATCACTACGAAAAAGTATTTCTTTCCACTACTAAAAGTACTTCTTTCCACTATGAGACACATGCTATCCCCCAAACCATTAAAAAAAACTTTGCACTGAGCGACATGCCCTGCGCACTTCTCCCGCGCAACCAACTTGAATGAACCGCCCAGCTTAGCGGCTAACCACCATCTCTCAGCCTTCTCCTAAGCAGGAGACAAACAACCATAGCTGATTACACTAAATTATAGGCCCACAAACCACACCCACACCCAGATTGGGACACCAATTCCGTCGAAATCAACGCCCGCAACACAAATGCCTCTGCCCAGCACAGTACACCCCGGATTAATTGCATGTCAGCAACCTCCCTTGGTTGCAGCTGTGGTATTCAGTAGCCCCCTTATGCAAATCCATCCAAAGCTACACTACTCGCTGAAACCTCCGTACAATCAGTACATCTACCGAATCAATCAATGGCAGAACAAAACATATCCAGAATAGGTGTTTCAATATTCATAAGCCCCAACTTTTCCCATCTGTTAACCCCGCGCAGCAATGCCACACGAACACTACGCAAAAAACCTAACAATCCAAGCGAATCTAGAGCCACCAAAACAACCCTAAAATCGCGACCAAGCCACATTTCCCCTCCCCATTGGAACCCCGCGCTGAGGCTTCCTGCTCCGCCGCAAGCCCGCACAGAAAACCGAGTACATTTACGTTCCTAATCTCTATACCGAAGGGGGGGGGGGGGGGGGGGACACGGACGATCAAACTGTAACCTGTAAAAGGGAGGAGGGGGCTCACCTGCGTAGATACGAGCGCGGCGGTGGTGACGCGGGCGCCACGCAGCGTCCGCAGCGCGTCGACGCAGCGGGCGGCCTCCGCCGGGGCCGCGTCCGCCGCCTTCCGCGCCGCCTCGAACCCCTCCAGCAGCTCCCTCTCCATCTCCTCCCCGCCGCCTCGAGGCCCCCAAAACCCTAGCCCCGCGGCTCTCCTCTGGCGCCTCTCCTGGATTTCCTTTTTCTTCGGTGGTGGCGCGTGTCCCTCCAATGGCGTCTCGTCGCGGGGTGGCAGCGCAGCAGGAGGGGGAAGGAAGAGGCTGGAACAGACAAGGGGTTTCATTTATAGGCGGCGTACGGTGAATCCAAGGGGGACACCGGTCGGATAAGGCCGATCCGACGGCTGAGATGGCGCGGGGGTCATTTTCGGAAGGATCCGAGGATGGTATCCAGGTGGTGTGGGCCTCAGCCTTCCAGATTTCTCCATCCTTTTCCCTTTTCTTTAGCTTTTTTCCCTTGCTCTTATTCCTTTCCTTTTTGGTTTTTTCTTTAACTGCTGTGTCATCTGCGCATCTGTCTACTCTCCGCCTGTTTATAGTAGCTTGTACTTTTAGATTCTATTTAAAGAAACTAAAATCTAATATAATCATTCAGTTTTTTTGAAAAGGTTCCTTCATTCTTCTGATTTTTATCTTTATCTGAAGATAAGACAGATGTTATAAATGCATTATACACATCACTCCTCTTGCTCCCATCTTGCACACACATCACTCTTGCTCCTCATCGCTCATCCTTTTAAAAGCCATTTCTTTCAACCACTACTATTTATTTTCAACCACAATCTATCATCTGCAGCTAATATAAATAGGTCATATGGCTTTATTCCAGAGTGAACATGCGTGTGCGCTGCTTGGTTGCTTGCTGTGTGAGTCAATGGCGGCTTCGGTGACAAGTGATGCGGTTTGTTATCTTCTTTGAGTAAAGTTGCATGCATGTGAAGGGAAGGGCGGCTTAGGGTTCACGTTTCCGAACGAGGGTTTTAAGGTTTATGATTTTTAATGGTGTACCGCCGGTTGATAGTATAACGAGTAATGACCATGTGGTTTTCTCGTTTCTATGCGTCGAGTGTTTTGTGTGTGACTTACAGTTATCGAGGGTGTGGGACGATGGATTGTAGTATTAAGGTTTTTTTTAGTTTACGGTTTATGGGCTTATGATTTGTTATGAACAAAAAAAATAGAAATGATTTTTCATAAATTTTCAAATCAGTTTATTGGGGACAATCTTTTTAAGTAGTGCTTATTAGAGCTTAAGCTTTTAGTTTCTAACTTCTTAATTTCATCTTTTTCTGACTTTTTTGGCTTTTTGGGCATTTTTGTATTTTCTTTTCTCTTCTTATTTCTTTGCATTGTCCTTGATAACATAACCTTTTTTCCTTTTTTTAATTTTTAGATTTAATTACGCTGAGAAAGCTACTAGCAGCTACAATGCAAAAAATACTACTATAGTAGCAAAAAAAAAAGAAGTTAAAGCTTAAAAGCGCAAATGAGTACCCCTAAATTGGTTTATCGGTATTTAGTTCGTTCGCATAAATATTCATATTAAGATAAAAAAATCATCAATTATAGTTATGAGTCTAGCCCAAAATAGCAAAACCTAAGGTTATGGGATGTGGCTACAGATACGGCGAAAATCCGTAAGCCTTTAAAAAGGGTGGAATCACCTTCCACACTGAGTCTAATGCGGTAAAGCAATGGTATTGGAGTGGCATGCAGTTCTTCTATGCGTGGAATGAATGATAACTGTTAAGAGGCACAGAGCATCGCACACACATGCGTGCTATACGATGCAAGTGATAGAGCGAATAATCATGTAAAAAAATTCATTTCTATACGTTGAGTGTTTTGTTTTGTGCGTCACCTACTGTGTCATCTCTATAGAGCCTTCCTTTTAGGCATCGATGAAAGGGTGAGTGTGAAGATGTCATAATATGCTTACAAAACCATTGTGCATTTAGGTTGTGTTGGGAGGGTACCCGTACTATCTTAGGCCTACGGCCACTCCGGTGTGGTGTCACACATTGGGGGCATCCGCCTCGGATAAGGTCCATGGACCTACCACAGATGAGGTTTAGAGTCCACCCCGAATGGGGTCCGAGGACCAAACTAGGGTAGGAATGGCAATCGGGTGCGGCGGGTATGGGTAGTGCTCGCCCATATTTGTACTCGCAACCCCGATTTATGCCCACAGGTATACTTGCGAAGGGTGAAAAACCTCGCCCATACCCATCGCCCGCGCGTACCCGTCGCCCGTAGGTATACTCGTTTACCCGCGAACTGAGAGTCACCGTTTGAGAGTTGAATTAATGACAGGTACATATAAGAAACAACTGTTGCTAGGAAATATAATAGCTATCAAAAAAGTTTATAACAATCAATAGCAATTAGAGATATGGAAAAGTTTATAACAATCAATAGTAATTAAAGATATTGCTATGACTACGTCACCTGTCAATCTATATCGCAGGTAAACGGGCGGGGCGGGTACGGGTGGAGCTTACCTATACCCGTGCCCGTTTACCCGACAGGTAGAGAGTTTCCCCTATTTTCATACCCGTGGGTAAAGAAAATATCTCATACCCGACTCCATTAGGGTATTTACCCATGGGTATACAGGTAAACGGGCACAATTGCCATTCCTAACCTAGGGTGAGGTCCACGGACCTAACCCGGACAAGGTACGCATCACCTTGGACGATGTTCAGAAGCCAAACCCAAAATAAAGTCTGGAAGCCAACCTCAGACCGGCTCTAGAAGAAACTCCGAGCGAGGTAAGCGGACTAGCTCCAAGGTCCCACGGACGTGGCAGGGTCGCGTGGTGCAAAGGACGAAGATACCCTTAGAGGTAAGTTAGGCCTTGAGGGCAAACTTGTAGCTTCACTTATCTCTCCTCTCCTACTCTATAAATAGGACCCCTTGTAAGTGGGGAGGGAGAGGCTATTTTGTAACCCCTAGACACCCATATGCAGTATACTTGATCATTTGTGTGTGATTCTCATTGGGTCCCTTAGCATCCTCAGCGGCCCTCGAATCCGACCGGAGGTGCTTATAAGTGTACTATCTGATCTCGTATCGATGACAGTTGGCGTCATCCATGGGGACTCGGGAGAGAAGTCATGCCGCCTACGAAAGGGAAGGTACGGAAGGTCGCCGAGGTGAGAGCTATGAACCCCCCTCCAGGGCCGAAGTCAGTCCGGATTGTAGCCCGCACCGCTCCTAGCCTGGAGGCACAACTGGACCTCTCCACGGAGGCTCGGGTCACCAAAAAAACTGCGGCCTCCCAGGAGGCCGACCCTCCAAATGGTCATGAGGAGGCGGTGCAGGAGTTGGAGAGCCTTAATTGAGGGAATCACATATCGAGGCTCTACGGTTTGCGGCTGCGAGAGAACTTTGGTATAATAGCCCAAAAATGTTTACCACTTGAAAACGTGTAAAATTTAAAAACTTTTGGTTTGCCTCTTATTTGCAATTGGATTTTCTTGGATTTTAATTTATTATGATTAAAGCTTGCCAAGAAATGGGAATTCAAAAAAATCAAATTAAGCAGAAAACAAACAATGATAAGAAATTAATTTAAATAGAGATACAAATTTGAAAGAATGATAGAGAAACTATGGCGGGAGAATTTACAGTAAAAACCTACTAGACCCAAGGTTTGGCTAAAGTTAAAAATTTAAAGGCAAGCGTTCATAAACTAAAAACAAAGCTTGAGCTAAAATACAAAATATAAAATATAAGCTTAAAAAGTCCTAAAATAGAGTAGAGGGAAAACTATAATTAAAATACCAAAAACCCTAATTGGAATTATTTATGAAAACTAATTAAAACAAAGATTTGAAGGAAAGTTCAAATTCAAAAGCGATAGCTCCAAAAAGAAATAGCCAGTTAAGAGCCCTAAATTAGTAATTGAATGGGACTAGGAACCAAGATAAACCAAGTCCATGAATGAATTAAACCCTAAAAATCATTTTACTATGGCCTGGATTAAATGTTAAATCAAAATTCAAATATAAAATTCATGGAAAAATTTAAAAATATAGGAAATAAAATTGGACCTAGCCTAATTTCCTAGCCCACTGGGCCCAAGGCCTAGCTTGGAACAGCCTAGGCCAGCCCAGCCACGCCCAATGAGCGTCACGCCTACACCGTGCGTGCACTAGCACCACGCCGCATGCCACACTAGCGTTTTGCTTCACCAGTGCCCGGACAACCCCGCTTGCACCTAGATCTGCCTTGGCGCACGTGCGCATCCCCTTCCTTCCCCTTGGCTCCTTTCTCTCCCCCTAAACTCGGCCGTAGAGCTACGCCATGGCACACGTTGCGCCCGTCTTGCATTGCTGCACCGTGCAACACCATAACCGCCTGCCATCACCCCCACGCCGTGCTGTGGTCCTTGCCATCGCCTCACGCCTAGGCCATGTTGCACGTCGTTGTCGCCATTACTTCCACACCAACCATCATGCCACCCCCATGATGGCCAGCCTTCTCGCCCACTATAAAGCCGAGCATGCTACCAACATCTTTGCCTCACCTCTGTCCCCTCCATGGATTCATCCTCTAATAGCCTAAAGCTCACTGGCGACTTCATCTTCTCCAACTTCGTCAGCTCAAAAACCGATCAATTGGGGCCCTCCTCATCGATTCTACTGGACCAGAGTCTCAACACCTCACCACCAACGTACCTCTGATGTCAGCTCGAGCCGCCAAAGCCCCAATACCCGTGGTGCCATGCTCCTTCCTACTCCACCTCCGGTCCATGCATCCAAGCCACCTCGGCCACCCACGAGCCTCGTCGACCCCCTAGGTAGGTTCGTTGCCACCCGTAGATGCTCCCTGCTCTAAGAATTAGCTCAATTCCCCCCTGTTTGCCAAAGTGCCATGCACCCTATTTTGCCACTGCCTAGGCTCACTGTTGGCCACCGCCCTGGTTGAATTGGTCGGCAAGACTTGGCCCAAAGGTGCACGTGACCACGACGGTTCCATTTTGTGCATGCTCCCGTCCAATCGTCCCTTCCCTCACCAGCAGTGAGCTCCCCTCTCACCAACGGGAAGACACACTGTTCACACGCGATTTAATTAACTCTGTAATTAGCTTAGAGTTAATGGCCCATGTTTAATTATGCTAATCCGTCGCTGATTGGTGGGGCCACCATCATAAGTTAAAGGTAATATATCACTGACATGTGGGCCCCATGTAATTAAAAATCCCTTTAGCACTGGTTAAAAGAAAGTGGGTCGCTAACATGTGGGCTCATTCACAGAGTACATAGTAGAAAGCACCCACATGTTGGTCACAGTAACAATTCCTAATTAAAGAAAAAATCAAAAAGAAATTTAAACCCATGGGCCCCAACTATCATACACAGAGCATTTTCAATAAGAAAATAAATAGAAAAGAAATTAAAACCCCTATGGGTCCAACCAAGATAGATGTCATCGTGGAATGGAAGCTGCCCACCACAATAACTAAAGTATAGAGTTTCCTTATATTAGCGGAGGGACCGACAGATGCCTCCACCTCGAATTGGGCGACGAAGACGACGGGCATCCCTGACCCCTGGTTGGGGCGGTCCTCATCGGGCTTAGGCAAGACCGCCAAGTCAGCGCTCTCGATCTTGCCCTCCTTCTCTAGTTGTTCCAGAAGGCCACTTGTCACGTTGGAAGGGCCCAAGTAACGAGAGACCTGGATGGCCTTCTCGGGGGTCCCGGGCCTGAAGGGGGGTCCGAAGGGCGGAGCTTGGCGGCCTGGAGGCGAAGGTTGATAGGGAGCAGCAGTGGACTAGGGGCAGGAGTTGGCTGAGAACAAAGGTGGTCTGTCTCCAGGAGGTGGCCTAGGGGCCGAAATCCAGGGCGACAGGGCCCATGCAGGGTCAAGAGGGTGAAGCCCTAGGACCATACGAGCACGTCGAGCGAGGATGTTGAGGAGTACTGAAGCCTTTGGAGCGGTCCGGTGGAGTCAATAGTGAAATGGGGATGGAGAGCCAGGAGGGCTTTGAGGTTGGCCGGTGGAGGCATTTATAGACCAAAGGCGGTCCATGGTGGAATGAGTCCACCCGACTCCTTAGGACCATGTATGCACTCGGTTTGTGGTGCAGTAGACGCCCGGTCCATGGAATAGTACCCGACCAGCTCCTAGGCATAGTGTCTTGAAATGCGTGCCATCTCTAGACCCGGTCCGCGCTGAGCCAAGAACAAGGTCCACATCATTCCCGCGAAGGAAGGCTTACTCTCGGCATGACCTGGACCTGCCTTGATGACTCGACATCGGTGAGTCTAGGCCCATTCCAATGGCTAAATAGACGGCGATCTACCGTTCGAAGTCCGCTCCGATACTAAGGTATTTTAACATATTGTCAGAAAATACATTGCATGTTACCAGTGGAATCATTGCCTTGAGACCGCGCACCGACCCCTTTTGCAAGTTGATGTGCTGGCCTGGGCAGGTGATTGATGACCATCCGGATTGACAAGGGGCTACTGTTAGGAGATGGTCTCCGTGCTACCTCGGGCCTACGACCACTCCGACATGACGTCAGACATTGGGGGCATCCACCTCGTACAAGGTCCGCAGACCAACCTCAGACAAGGTCCACAGACCTACCACGGACGAGGTCCGTGGACCTACCACGAACGAGGTCTGGAGTCCACCCAGGGCGGGGTCCAGGGACCAACCTAGGGCGAGGTCCATGGACCTACCCTAGATGAGGTCCACATCACCCCATAAGAGGTCCGCACCACCTCGAACGAGGTCCAGGAGCCAACCTAAGACAAAGTCTGGAAGCCAACCTTAGGCGGGATCTGGAAGCAACTCCGAGTGAGGTTCGCAGACTGGCTCTAGGGTTCCACGAATGTGGCGAGGCCCATATGATGTAAAGGATAAAGATACCCTTAGGAGTTAGGCCTTGAGGACAAACTTATAACTTTACTCGCCACCCCTCCCAGGGGGAGACCATTTTGTAACCCTAGACACCTATATGTAATATACTTGATCATTTATGTGTGATTCTCGTTGAATCCCTTCACATCCTCGGCAGTTCTCAAATCCGATCAAAGGTGCTTACAAGTGAGTGTTCGATCCCGTATCGACGCCAGGTTGTGTTCTTAAAATTAAGCTAGATGGTCTAGAATCTAAATCCATCACCTCTTTGTGTTGTGTAAGTATTTAAACTAGACGAACATTTAACGATGCATGTATGGATCAACCTTAGTCTTGATCAAAAGAAGAAAAAAAAGATGTTGGATTACACAGGGCTAAGCTCCTAAACTAATCAGAATTGGATAGGACTCGTTTAAAATATTTTAGAAAGAGTAACAACGTAGAAGCATATTGGCCGCACAAGCCTAGAGCCACCCACAATTTGGTTAATGGAGTCTTTCCATTACTCACAGAACACACGATGCACACCAGTTAAAAAGCTGATCCATTGCACAATTGGTAGGGGATTTCATTATCTATTTATTCTCATCATCTATTTTTGGAGAAATCTATAAACACCCCGTAAGTCACCTGTTTTATCAATTTGCCCCCCATATATCATTTTTGTTAACTTTGTCCACCATAAGTGGGCTTGCAAATACCCCCTAAGTTGCATGTCCATAATATTTTCTTGTGGTTTTAATTATCTGTGAGACTTGTTTTAATTATTTTAGTACTTATTTGAGTGGCTCCAATACTTGTTTCGTGAATTAAGTGATTTCGGTATTTGTAATACATGATTTCAGCTTTGAAACATTAGTAATGAAATGGTATATTACAAGTACTGAAATCACATAAATAATTGAAATAAGTGTTAACGCCATTGAAATAAGTATTGATGCCATTGAAATAAATGCCAAAGATAATAAAACAGTAAAAAATAGTGCTAACATACAGCCTGCGGTGGTTTTTTCCACAATGAAGTTTTCATCACAGATTCAATGCAAGACAAGTCTTCTCATGAAAATAGACAAATTATACATGTCTCGAGTCTCTCAATTGCACATATAAAAGTGAAGAGTTGGCTACATGTTTTTCACGCAGAACAAAAATGGAATGAGCCCATATTTATTAACAATTCATTCTAAAAATGAACAAACCTACAACCTTGGTATTCTTTTGGAAAACAAAACAAGGGACATTGGTCCCATTTCATTTGTGGTGCCTATAATCTGCATCATCTCGCTGCACTTGCGCACAATCATGTGCAAGAAAACATAAATGTTCCATAGCAAGTAAAATGATTGGCAACGTTCTCTGAAAGCAAGCATGGCTTAAGAGATTGAAGAGGAGAAATTCCAAAAATGTAGATGATCAAATATAGAGGAACACATTTGGAGCATACTATTAGTTTAGTTCGAGCGCAACAGGCCAGCAGGATCAGTGGTTCTATTTCTTTGGATCTTGTTAGACTTCTTCAACCTGTAAACAAAGGTTTCACAGGTTGTCATTCAATTCTCACTGTGTACAACTCATAAAAACAACGTAGCATATTTGTTAAAATAAGCAGATAGCAGTTCAGTATAATCTGGCTGCCAGAGTAATTGCCAAAAATTCTTCATCGGTGTTTCAGGAAAGTACCCCTATTTTTTAACGTATAAGCACCTTTTCAAAATGTATGGCCAATTTGTATCAAAATTAGTTATTTGCTGATGGATCTGTCATAAGTACGTGTCATATATGACGCAAACAAATAAATGAAAAGGTTATTTTGCATAAAACGGTAAAATCATCAAATTCAAAGCTTATGATTGTAAACAAGGTTATTAAGGCGGTAAAGCGAGATAAGGCGACCCACCCCCCTCACACCTTTTAAGCAGTAAGGCGTGAGGCGAGGCGACGCCTTACATATATCTTAAGGCCAAGAAACCGGAGTTCTGGAGGACTAAATCAGAAGAAATCTAAAAGAGGAGGACCTAGAAGGACTTAATTGTAATTTCGTAAACCTCTAAGGACTAAACTGTAACAATACCAAACATAACCCTTTAACCCTAGCCGGCCGCCCCAGTCCCCAGATCGAGCCGACCGCCCCCCAGATCGAGCGACCGCCCCCAGATTCCCTTCTCTCTCTCTCTCTCTCTCTTTCTTCGCTCGCCGGCCTCTCCTCTCTCTCTCTCTCTCTCTTTCTTCGCCGGTAGCCACTCCGGCACTCCGCTCCACGTCTCCCCTGCTGCCGCGCTGCCGTCTCCAGGCCGCCACACCTGCGCCGCCTTCCCCTATCGCGACGCCACCGCTCGCCACCGGCGGCTGGAGACGGCGGCGCGGGCGCGGTGGCCTGGAGACGGTGGCGTGGGCGTGGTGGCCTGGCGACGGCGGCGGGGCGCGGCGGCCTGGAGACGGCAGCCTGGAGACGGCGGCGGGGGCGCGGCGGGCGCCTTAGTCACGAGCGGCAAGGCGGGGGCGACGCCTTGCCACGCCGGACCGCCTTACCGCTAAGCGACGCCTTAATAAGCCTGATTGTAAAGTTAATTAAAACGGTAAACAGAAATATTAATTCTATCAAACCAAAAGGTGCTGATTGGAGGAATATCAACTTTATCAAGCCCAAAAGGTGCTGATTTCTTTCTCATGATCAAAATATGCCGATGGACCATAGTAAACATGGATCTTGAGCGACACATGAAGGCAAATTGTAAGACATACGATTTGCATAGTTAGACAATATGCTAGATATTTGCTTCAATTTTGTTAACTAAATGCTAGCCATCAGCCAGCGAAATGGAAGAGCAACTTTGCAAGTTGTTAACAAGCTTAAAAATGTTAAATTGTCATCACAAGTTTGCACATCACTTTCAAATAAAAACAGGATTTTGAAGGCTATGTTTGTGGGATAAAGCAGTTAATTGGGAAGAACTGGATCAAACATGAAGGTTAATGTTAGACCTGTGGAAGGTTCATTAACTCCATAACAGCCCTCTTTGGAGTTAATTCATTGTCAATTATTCGGGCCACTGCCGTCAAGACTGGCATTTTGACATTGTATTTCTGAGCTAATGCGATTACAGCCCCAGCAGTTGACACACCTTCAGCAACCTAAAGAGAGGGACACATATACTTAGCATACATGTGATATCTCATGCATAAATTGATGCAATAGAAGTAACGCTACATACCTGATTCATTGAATTCAAGATTATGTCAAGTCTTTCACCAGAACCAAGACGCAGTCCCACATTTCTATTCCGTGAAAGATTGACAAAACATGTAAGCATGATATCACCTGAGCCAGATAAACCAGCAAGGGTTGTTGGCTTCGCTCCCATCTTCAAATTAAAAAAAAATCAGTGAACTCCATAAGTTGATCCTTCATAGGTCCAGTAGTTTTCGGATTTTACAAAAATAAAAATATGGAATATAAGCTACTGCAAACCTTTGTGGCCAACCATCGTATTTCTGAACAGCCTTGGGCAACAAGGGCGGCCATACAGTTATTCCCAAGACGCATACCTTCTACTATACCTGCTGCTATTGCAAGAACATTCTTAAGTGCGCCTGCAATTTCTACTCCTGTGACATCACTGAAGCATCACAGGTCACATTCAAATATTCTTTGTAATGTTAAATGCACAGTTAAAATTAATATAAAGACATCCTACTAATCGAAGTCATAATCTTGCTTGTCTGAAATCGTAAATAACTACTAAAAGGAGAAACACTTCCTGATTTACATAAAACTTCTTAGTTTCAGCGTTCGACAACTATGTATATCTAGTGAACTTCTTGGTGTGTCAGCATAGTCATTGTTAGAATAGGAAATCAGTTGTATTTCCATATATGTGTATGGTATATTCCTTTGTAATATCCCCTATATACTCGCTATATATATTGTCTATTAGACATCATAAATATACACACAATATTCATAACATAGTAGGAGAGTTAGGCTCCTTCTGCTGCCATTCCGGACATAGTATGAGAGTTAGGCTCCTTCCGCTGCCATCCCGGCGCCGCAGTCGCCGCTGCCGCTGCTTAGGCCGCCGCCATCTCGCGTAGGCTGCCGCTCGACCACCTGGATCCGCCACCGGTCCGCCCAAATCAGGCCGTCACCGACCTCCGGCCGCCCGGATCCGCCACCGCCGACGCCGGCCGCCACCCGAGCCCCTGCGCCTGGGAGCCGCCGCTGTTCGCTTCTACCCGCGCCGCCCGTCGCTCTCCGACGCCAGCCGCCTCCAGCAGTTCGACTGCCCGACACCGGTCCCCAACGACGGCCGTTGTTCGCCGCCCGAGCCCCTGCGCCTGGGATCTGCCGCCATCCGCTTCTACCCGCGCTGCTCGTGGCTGATCGCCGCCCACTGCCAGCCGCCTCCAGCAGCTCGACCGCCCTACGCCGCTGCTCGACAATGGCTGCCGTCGCCCGACGTCGGACACATCCGCCCGACGCCGGCAGCCGTAGCACGACGCCGGTCGCCGTCTGAGCCCCGGCATGCTCTGCTCAGGCCGAGCCCGTTTTCGCAACTAGTAAAGCTGAAACCAGCCGGTTTCCTTTTAGGGTTTCCTTCCATCAAAAAACAAGAAAAAACATCAATCTAACCGTTGCACCGTCCAGCGTCATCTATTAGACTTCGTTGCCTTAGTCGATGCACCGTCCAACACCGCCTACCGATGCCTTTCGTTCCATCAGCTACGATCTCATTCTCAGAAAAAAAAAGCTCAATAGGACAACCTATAAGTTATGGTCTTCACTTATGGAGATCATGCTCGATGGTCTTCACCTCTAGGAATATGTCATCGGTGCTCGATCTTGTCCGCCATCGCCGGTTCAGCCTCCTATTAGGCAGCTACTTCTGCACCTCCTGCAGAAGATGAGGTCACCAAGGAGGCAGATGCTACTGTTAAGGCCTTTTTGTATGCTATAGACGCTTTCGAGCATTGATTGCTAATGGGGCCGTGTTTGAGCCATCCTGGTGGTCAGCGTCAACGACCCTATCCAGTCAGACATTATTGGTCTGCTTCTACTCGTCAAATCTGGGAGTAGTTGCGCGAACGATACCAACAGAGTAGCGATACTCAGTTCTTTTTGCCTTAACGTGAGTCGGAGACGCTTCGCCAGGAGGACTCTTTCGTCGACGACTTCTTCCGAGCCCTGGCCAGTCTCTGGCACTAGCTAGACGTGTTGGCTTCTTCGCTTTGCCAGGAGTGTCATAAGATGCAGAAGGCGGATTGTGACAGCCTTCACCTTTATGACTTCGTCTGCCATCTACACCAAGAGTTTGAGCCTGTCAGGGCTTAACTGCTGAGCTACTTGCCATGACCGACCATCACCAAGGCTCTTTCAACGCTTTGTGCTAAGGAGCTTCGTCGCGGGTTAACAGCACAGTTTGTTCCAGCTGCGCTTGCTGCCCCTTCTTCCTCAACTGCACCAGTAGCTTCTACTTCGACTGCAGCCCCTCATCAGGTGTCTGTTTCCGCTCCTATTTTCGCACCAACTAGGGTTCAGTGCAATTATTGTAAGAATTTTGGACACGACTACCAGAGTTGTGTGGGGAAAAAAGTACAGAAGGCGTGCGGGGGGTGGACGATCCAAGAGGGGCAATGAGACCCTTCCTCGACGGGAGGATAGACCGGCACGTCAAGACCTTCTCAGCGAGATAACACTATTCAACAATTCTGCAAGGCTCTACTTCAGCAGCTGTCTCACAGCTCAATAGGTTTTGCCAATCTAGCTCAGACGTCTCCTCCATGTACCTCTTAGATTCTGAATTATGGTGCCTCTTTCCACATGACGCCGGACTCTACATACCTCACTTAGGACCTTTTGTTTTTCCTATCTCTGTTCAGACAACTGACGATACTCCTCTGTCAGCTGTCAGGGCGCACTTTTGTCCACTGAATTTTCTATTTCAGCTATTTCCTGTGTTTTCCAACTTATCATGCAACTTCTCTCGGTGGGTCAGCTTACCGATCTCAACTGTAAGGTTGGTTTTGACTCTCACACTTGTTTCTTCCAGGACTGATAGACCGGGATGATACTTGGGACTGGCCGCCGTCGTAGAGATCGTCAGGGTCTTTACACCTGGACCACCTCCACATTCCGTCCATTTTAGTTGCTCCTATCACATCTACGTCTACCTCCACTGCTACTGTTGCCACCACCTCTAGAGCTTTTGCGCATTGGCATCACCGTTTAGATCACTTCTGTGAGTCCTATCTTTCTTCATTAGTTCGTCATGGTGTTCTTAGCCGTGTTACTATTAACATGACCATATTTTGTCAGGGTTGTAAGCTGGACAGGCAGCTATAATTTGCTTATCATTCTAGTGAGTCCTTATCTTCTCGTTCTTTTGATTTAGTTCATAAAGATGTATGGGACCTTGCGCCTATTATCTCTAAAAGTAGGTATAAATTTTATGTGATTTTTATTGATGATTATTCCCACTTTACATGACTTTTCGCTATGTCTAATCATAGTCAATTTCTTACGATTTATTGTAGCTTTGCAACGATGGTTCGTACTCAATTTGAGTTCTCTATTCGTACTTTTCATTGTAATTCTGCTGGTGAATACTGTTCTAGCACTTTTAGATAGTTTATTTCTGAGCAGGGCAACAATTTATTTCTGAGCAGGGCACTCTTTACCAATCTTCTTGATTTTCTTACGTACTTTCTTGGTATTAAGGTTTCTTCCACGCCTGAGGGCTACTATCTCTCGCAGCAGAAGTGTGTCTAGGATTTTCTTGATCAGTCTAGTCTGGCTAACACTCACACTGTTGAGACTCTCATGGAGCTATCCCTTTAGCTTCGGGACCTACGATTCTTTTGCCTGACAGGAGCTATCAGTATTGCCCATGACTTAGTGAAGCATGAGCTCATTAAGCACATTGGTGTGGATGCTTCATATACTATCTCATAGGTGTAGGAGGGCGTACTTGCTTTACAGTTTGTAATATCAGAGTTACATATTGCTGACTTTTTCACGAAGCCACAGATTATGGTGCAATATTTGCATTTTTTCCCCTCCAAACTCAATATGTGTGATCCACTATGATTTTGATGGAGGATGTTAGAATAGGAATTCCTTTGTATTTCTATATATATGTATGTCATATTCCTTTGTAATATCCCATTTGTACTCGCTATATATATTGCCCATTAGACCTCATGAATATACACATTATATTCATAACAGTAATCATATTAGTTAAGATAGCTTTAGCCAGACAAGAGTTTCTTATACAACATAAATTTTAATAGCACCTAGTTTCAACTTTCAAACATTAAAAGGAGTTTCTTATGGTTCATAGAAAAACTATGATGAAGCTAATTAACTGTTGTATTAAAAAATGTTTGATAGTAAATATTGGAAAATTAGGAAAATTAATATACTTTTATTCAATTTCAAAAGAAAATTGAATGGAGATCCTTAAGCTTTTCTTCTTCAGTATTGAATGATATTTCTGGCATTCAAGGCAGAAACAATAGTACACCCAAAGTTTCTCGATAGTTAAAATCATCATTTTGCTTCCCCGAGGACTAATTTTGGGACATCTGTGTTTTTTGTTACACAAAAGTCAAATAGGGTTGATGGAGTTCTAAGTTCCATATTTTACTTCCTTTCTCTCCTCCTCTTCTCTATTAATATTACTAAGACAAATCCTTATCATGTTTTATATTTTCGTTTTCAAAAAACTTTTGGACCTAGGAAATGTCATCCAAATTTTTTGTAATCAAATTAAATCCAAATTTGATTTTTATTAGAAAAATAGAAAAGAAAAAATATCCATTGCAAAACTCGAACCCACAACCTGCATATCTGAAGCCTTCCTCTTACCCACCATACCACATGCGTGTATGTACAAACCCATGGCCACAATTTCCCTTTAAACTTCCAAACATTTCGACCGGTTTTAGGGCCTACTGTAGGGGTGACCGGTAAATCCTGTTACCGGCTGATATTTTTCCCTGGTCCTTATACCACATGCAAGTTTTGATTGCGAAAAATCAAAATATAAACTAGTCCTAAATGCAATACCACCAGATAGGATAACAAACATTGTATTTTATTGAAACGTCATAACAAAAAAAGGAAACAAACGTAGTATAGGACATGCATTTTTGCATATTTTGTAGCTGAAGCATCTAATATCCTATAAAGGCTAAGTGCTGGGAGTAAAAACATGAATCGGCATATTTACCTTGATGTGCTTATCCGCAAATTTGGGGAGGCCAACAGCTGCTGAACAGCACTTGCCAACTTTTTGTCTTTGGATGCCACTACCATTGCTGCAATTTTGAAGTTTAATAACTATGATACTTGTTTCTTTGTAGATAAACAAATTCCAAATATTTGACAAATGCAAGACACAAAATTAGGCACCTAAACAATATTAAACTTAGGTGAAAATGGGGGAATGAACATTTTCCAACAAATTAGCATCATTGCACAGAATTTGACACAAGAGTATGAAAATCAATCTCAGCAGACCTGTTGGTAATTTGTTCATCAGTTCCACTGCAAAAGATGGTCCTGACAGAACAATAAATGGTTGGCGAGGATTTCCCAATGCTTGAGGGATGATTTGAGACATTGTCCGAAGTGTGTTAAGTTCAAGCCCTTTGCTAAGTGATACGAATGGCAACTTTGGATCAACATGTGTTGAAATACTTTCAAGAAAGGAAGAACTGAACTGCCACAAAAAAAAATATCAGAGTCAAAAGGAAAGAAATCCTGCTGCAAGCAACAATGCTTCATAAATAACTTCGAATACCTGAACAGGGACAGCGTGGAAGCAAAAATCTGCTCCTGCTAAAGCATCACTAGCACTAGTTGTTGCAACAATATTTTCTGGTAACCTGTGTTCTGATAAGTATTTGCTGCGGTAAAATGACAGAAACTGTTAGTTAGATACAAAACGTGCTTGTAATATTTTTCCTTAAAAAATTGGTCATTGCATAAAAGAGTATCTGAGTACGTGCACCAAAGACATTATACCTATCATTAATGAGTTGCCATGTAATAATTCTCAGTATAGAGCAAATTTGTCTCCAGATCAACCATGTCGTTAGAAAAATGACCACTTTGAGGCCAAATATGTTCATTAACATGAATGATTGAATTCTCAAGACACTTCAAATGTTGTGCCCTTCCACATTCTTATACATCAAACTTATTTGCTAGGACCGTGCAGCTTCGAACTTTCAGGAGAAATACGGGTATGGATG
This sequence comes from Dendrocalamus latiflorus, assembly GCA_017311315.1. Classification (NCBI taxonomy): domain Eukaryota; kingdom Viridiplantae; phylum Streptophyta; class Magnoliopsida; order Poales; family Poaceae; genus Dendrocalamus; species Dendrocalamus latiflorus. The sequence continues at coordinate 15,977,636 of CM029672.1, forward strand.
CAGAGCAGAAATTGATGTATCACAACAGCTAACTACATGGTTGCTCAATCCGGAATGGGATGACCATGTCATTTCGATTCATAAAAATGTAATCTTCCAGAACTGTAACAAGTGGCAAGACAACAAGAACGGAAGAAAGAAAGGAGGCAACGACGGCACCCACCAGTTGACATGGCTGTGGTTGATGGATCGGCAGACGATGTCGTCCCGGAGCAGCATGGACACCTCGAGGTCGGCCTTCTTGTCCGCCACATGCGCCGCCATCGCCGTCCCGAAAGAGCCCCCACCAAGAACCACCACCTGCGATTCGTCCCAATCAGATCCCGCAAGGAAGTGAACGAGCCGACCAAACCCACCCCCATTGGTTCACCTTGCGCGTGGTCGCGAGGACGTCGCTGCGGTTGCGGCGGCGCCAGGAGCGGGACCACCGGACGAGCTTCTCCCACGCGATGCGCACCGCGCGGCGCCGGTCCTTGCCGCCGCGGGGAGCCTCCTCGTTGGCCTCGGGGGGTTCCTCCTCCGGCGGCGAGGAGTCGGCGGCGCCGGCGCAGATGGGTGTGGGGCGGTGACGAGAGGTGGGGACTACGGTGGCGACGGCGAGGCGGGGCCGAGGGGTCGGGGTGGGTGTGGGGGGAAGGAAGGTGGCGGTGGCCATTGGAAGATCAGCGAAACGAAGGCGGCTTGGTTAGAAGCTGTTTTCTATCTTATCCGTTCCCGCCTTTCTCTCTCTCTCTCTCTCTCTCTCTCTCTCTCTCTCTCTCTCTTATTTCATCGAGATTCGGCTAAGTTTTTTCTTTTGCGGGAGATTCGTGCTGAGGATTTTTGTTGCTTGTAAAAACTCGGAAAAGGGGATGATTTCTTGTTTCGACGTGGTCGCTGTTGGCCCTGGATAAACTCGAAGAAAAAACTTAACAAAAATAAAACCCACACGTTCCCACACACAAACAAAGATCACAACATGAATACTACTTTTGTTACACTCTGCTTAGCTCAAAAATGAATGGATACAGTGAACACACTGAAACACATGGAGAGGAGGAAAAAACGAATACGCAAGACAATAGTTGATATTGCTCTACTCTTCACTTCAGGCTTTCCTCTACGTTTCTTTTATAGAGCAAAGAGCAACAGAAATTGAGCATTTCATGCGCCACGATCCGAACAGTGTGCGCCACTCGTCAGGCGAGCTTATCAACTCAACGACTAACTCAACGTGTACCTATTCAACTACATGCAGCAGCCCACAACCAAGTCAAGATTACCTCTAACAATCTCCCATCTAATCTTGACTTGCTAAACTCATACTTTGGCTAGTTCTAGTAACCCATACGTGCACTCATCTCCTGGCTGCCGATCAACTTACTACACACTATTGATCTGCCCACTTTGCCATGCTACACGCTTCAGCAAACTTGAACTAAGCCTACTACACTGACTCGGTAACGTACCATACAATTGAATTAAACATGAAAAGACACTAGGACAACAAGATTAATCTAACAATTGTTGTTATTATTAGAACACTTATTCATCAGGCTTCAAAGCAGCGTTGGCTCATCGTCGGCGTCCGCCATAACAAGATGCGCCTCATTCTCCTTCTTTCACTCATGGCATTTCTTCTCCCAAGAACAGTGCCCGTACTCTTGGCAGTTATAGCAACACACTTTTGCCTTGTTAAAAGTGTTCTTCTTCTTACGAGTGCCGTTGCGGTTCTTCATACGCACTAGCCATTCCTTCTCCGTGAGAAGTAGGCGGCCATTTTCACGCCCACCTTCACCACCGTTGCCATCAAGCTCGTACCGCTCTTCCACTGACTTGAATCTTCCGGTGAGCTCCTCAACGGACAATGTCTTCAGATCGATCAGTTGCTCGATTGATATAGCCACCTGTGTGTACTTGGAGGGAACAACACGAAGAAATTTTTTTACCACATTTTCCTCTTCTAGCGTTTCCCCAAGAGTACGGATGTTGTTGACGAGGCCCGTCAGTCGCATAGCGAAATCGTCAATGGACTCGCCGTCACTCATGCGGATCGTCTCGAACTCCTTGCGTAGAGTCTGCGCCTTTGCCCTGCACACGCGCTCGACACCCATGCGCATCATGCGCACGGTCTCCCACGCCAGCTTGGCGGAGTCTTTCGCCGCCAGCGTCGCCAACATCTCCGGTGGCACCGCTTGGAGGATGGCTGACAACGCCATCCTGTCGAACCGGTACCCCGCATCGCCGGGCTCAATGGCCTCCCAAACTCCTTGAGCCTGCAGATTGACTCTCATCAAGAGAGCCCATTCGGTGTAGTTTGTCCGCGTGAGTATGGGATAGCGCACCGCCACCCCCGCCTCCCTCACGTGCTGCACCGCCATCTCGCGGCCACCATGGTCACCGTCGACGCCATTGCCGTTGCTGCTGCCGCGGCGGCCCAGCAGCGTGTACACACCTTCACTTGATATGGCTCTGATACTAATTGTTGGCCCTGGATAAACTCGAACAAAAAAATTTAACAAAAATAAAACTCACGCGTTCCCACACACAAACAAAGATCACAACGTGAATACTACTTTTGTTATTCACTCTGCTTAGCTCAAAAAAGAATGGATACAGTGAACACACTGGAACACATGGAGAGGAGGAAAAAAAAACGAATACGCAAGACAATAGTTGATATTGCTCAACTCTTCACTTCATTTCAGGCTTTCCTCTACGTTTCTTTTATAGAGCAACAGAAATTGAGCGCTTCATGCGCCACGATCCGAACAGTGCGTGCCACTCGTCAGGCGAGCTTATCAACTCAACGACTAACTCAACGTGTACCTACTCAACTACATGCAGCAGCCCACAACCAAGTCAAGATTACCTCTAACAGTCGCAACTACAAATGCAGGGGCAACGGTTCAATTTTCACACAAAAAATTCGTATGTCTCAAAGAGACGAGCTTATCAATGGTGCTGCACCGATAAGTCACATCGAGAGGTGTCATTTATATATATTCAGATTATTCGATTTGTATTCAAAACGTTAAACTTAAAAGTGCTAATTATATCTTTATTATTATTTTTTCCATATCATATCCTTCCATTCGTTGACACCCTTACACGGATAGCTACGGGAGGCTGATTGTTCAAGAGGGCAACTAGCCATAGCCACCACCGGATTTACAACCCGCTCAATTGAGTTAAATTTTAGTGATTTATAGCTAATATTTACTGCAACTGATTAAAATTACATTATAGCTGATAATGACTTATTTGGTATAATTAAATTTAAAAAATTTAAAAATAAAACAGGGTTAACCCATCACGTATAATACAAACAAATACGAAAAAAGAACCGGTAAAAAATCTCAAAAAAGTCAAAAAGCCAAAAAACAAAATTTAGAAATAATAATAAAATAAACCAAAAACCAAGTCCAAATATGCGGAGCCTTAATACTGTGGTTTCTCACGATTCAGTGCTGCAGTGCAAGAATGAAACTGTGTGGCGTTGAAGCTGCTCCTATGCAGACTCAGGCTGACAACTCAGAACACCGTAGAGCAAAGGCTGCAGTAAATCTTGTGAAGTAATAGCAGAAACAATAACACTGCCTTCAATCGCAATTTGCAAAGCATAATTCCAATCTGGGATTCGCTCTACACGCCCTCATCAATAAACAGAACAATCCGCATAGCACAATCAAGTACAACCAACACCCAAGTAAAATGCAAAACCACAACACGGCAAGCACGGCACACGTTCGTGACAGTATTTGCCTGAAACAGGCACCCGTAAACGAAACCATACGACCAACAGACAGTAGAGCAAGCAATGCCACCAACCAGAATGCAAACATTGAACAAGATAATGCAGAAATAAACATATTCTCAGCACTTGATGACTTGCATTAGAAACAGCTGACTCAGCACATAAAACAAAAGTTCAGAGGTCCAAATTGCTCATATCTCCTCGGTTCACACTTGAAAATTTTCATATCTCCTAGCAAGCCCCAAAACCAGGCATAAATTCAAACCCAGGTCCAAAATGTCTAACACAAGTTCAGATAATGAAACGCTATGTCTAGTGCGACTTGACATACTCCTGCACTATGTTAAGGCCCTCCGACTCCTCTCCATAGTCCTGGTAAATTAAAGAGAACAGCCAAACATTATGTTTTGCCTACATAAACAGAAACAGTTCCTTTCAGTAGTACAGTGGGAAATCAATTCGTTACCTTGACAACGACACAGGAACAGCCAACCACCTTCCTTGCCTTGCCCTCAGAGTCAATCTTGCAAAGCTGTAAAGAAAAACAAGTAAAGCATGTTAAAATTAAGATACTTGTACTTTCATACAACAAACTGCAAAAAAAGAAAAGCACAACAAACCAAGGTGGAGAATGGCACACTTGCCAAACAAAAGCTTAAACAACTCAGAAGACAACCAAAAGAAGCATGTAAATATTCACACATATAGCACATTCTCCGCCATCAAGAACAGCGAAGCATTGTTAAGTCGCCAAATAAAAGCTTAAACAAGTAACTCAGAAGACAACCAAAAGCATGTAAATATTCACACATATAGCACATTCTCCACCATCAAGCGAAGCATTGTTAAGCCGTTAACTGAATGCTATAATGAAAACTCCAATGACACCAATTAAGTATAACAAGACAAAGTTTTAGAAGAAGCATTCTCTAACCCACCCCTGCCCACTCGCCAAGTGTTTTAGCACTAGGCACAGTAACCAGGTGAACATTGTGCTCAGCGCAGAGCGCCTTAACCAGCTTGACATAATCAGGCTGGTCGCAGTCCTCAGCAAGCACACAAAGCTGAGCGGCATGCTTCTCAATGGCCTTGGCAGCCTCACGAAGCCCCTTCACAAGCCCATCATGAGCACTTGACTTTTTCATCACCAGCTGCAGAGCAGTCATCAGGTCCATCGGCTCTCCAAGAACTGGGGTAGGTGCCTCAACTGGGGTCTCCTCCCTGCAAAATTTGGAAATCTTAGTGAATCTAATAGCTACAAATTTGAACACCAAGTATCTAAGAAAACATAACAGAAATACTAACAAATCTGTGCTTAACACAATTCAAACAATTGCAAATTTGTTTAAATTTGTCTTTTTTAATGGCTTTTGGCTTTGACTGAAATGGCATTGTAGCGCCCGTTAGCTTTCTTCCGAGGCATTCAATTAAAAGAAATTGAAAAAAAAAATGAAAAACACCGTTATATCTCCACGAACAACCCAAAGGAAAAAAAGGAAAAAAAGCGGCGTTAAGAAGCCATAGCGTTCCAAATAACTTTTGGCTTCTGAAAGCTAGAAGCCGGAAGCCAAAATCTGTTTGGAGCGGGGCCTTAGTTTTGCATACTTGGGCTGCTATTTAGTTACTAAGGATCAAGACACTTTGGCATGTATGTAGTTACCTACTTATCATCCTAGATTTGAGTCTGTCAATGAAAAACCACAATGGTCTCTCGCCATTGGTTAGATTGGTACACTAAGCTTGATTGTATTGGAATTTAAAAAGCGCAAAAGTAAACTGAAATCCTACAGAAAAACAAACCTGATAAACAGCCCACTTAGATGTGATAATTGCGGTTGAGTTAGCGGTCAGGTAGGAATTAGACCATCAATTGAAGCCTGAACTAGACCCTAGCAGCGAATCAAAGCATACTTGAACCTGATCAGGAATCGTGAATGCACTTGCGAAAGACCTGATTCTCATATCACAAATCCACCGAAAAATAACATCACGCACACCAGAGGTAACATGTCTACCGATGACAACACATGCATTCATTCATTCATTCATTCATTGCAACGGGACCTATGCACCTAACAACCACAAGATGATTTTTTTCATCCATAGCAGTTCGAAGCACAAACTAAGACTTGAATATTCTCGAAGGGAGCAGACAAACAACGAGTACTCCGCAACAATTCCATAGACATGTATGCACCCAGTGAGAACGAGCTACCACGAAAACACTCGGAAACTAATATCTCTAGCACCATTAGCCGATCAAGATTCAAGAAACGAGCAGAGCCAAGATTTCGGTGGGGGCAAACTTACGCCATCTCCTGCGCACCAAAAGACCGAGCCGACTGCGAGGGGAGGGATCTGGAGCCTGGAGCAAGCACGCGAAATGTTAGATGCAAATAGCGAGGTAGATGCGAGGAAGAAGAAGGGTAAGGACAGCGCCGCCACCTTGGAGGGGTTGGAGAGCGGCGGCGTTAGGGTTTTCGCGAGCAGTGGAGGGGAGGAGAAGGGAGTTTATAGGGCTCTTCCGAGTCGGGCCGGAGCCAAGGCTCTTTTGGGTCTGTTTGGTTGGGCCGACTCGCCGGCCCATAAAAGCCTACTCGTAGTGTTACAAAAGCCCTATCGAGAGGTCTCACTCCTCGTATCTCAGCTCAGCTCCGGCGCCGCCGCCGCCGCCTTCTTCTTCCCCGCGCTCCTCAAACCCTAGAGATCCGCCTCCGCCTCCTCCCGCCATGGCAAGTCACCCTCTCCTCCCAAACCCTAGCGCTGTGCATCCCCTGCCCACTGCCTCCATCCCTCTCGTCGCCGTCACGGCTTCTCTCTCGCTCGCTCACCTCCCTGCGTTGTTCGTGCAGACGTTCAAGCGCACGAGCGGCGGGCGCGACAAGCACGGCCGCGGCCATGCCGAGGACACCCGCTGCTCCGGCTGCTGCCCCAATGTCAGATCCCGGGAGGAATCCGACCTAGAGAGTAAGGAATCGCCGAAAATCGATCGTGGAAATGGGAATATCGCCAGAGAACAGACAAACGCGAGATAAAGCTAGGGCTACAGTAAATGAGTTCTGGATAGTTGATGCCTTCCCATTCCTTCCAGAAGTCTTTATATGGGAGTACGTAATCCCAGATTAGTTCGGAAGTAAAACTGGGATTACAGCCTGATTAATTAAGCCTAAACATGGATTACAGCAAGATATTAAAGTAAGTAAACATGCTTTTGCCGAAGGTGATGGAAGCCGTCGATCTCCTTCTAATGAACGAAAAGAAACATCCCAGTCGTCAGATGACAGTAGTGTATAGCAGCGAAACGGTATCTTCACAGTTCAGCTTCTTCTTCAGTCTTCAGGGGTTTGCAGGTTGTGACAATACTCCCTTCCTCAGCAAATACTTGTCCTCAAGTATTTTTGTCAGGAAACCAGGAATTGATGGTTTGAGTGTAAAAATCAGGAAAAGTTCCCTTAATAAAATCTGCATCCTCCCAAGTAGCTTCCTCAGGAGGTAGATTTAACCATTGAATGAGCCATTGGGTCACCAACTGGTCTCGGCGAGGTAATGCCCTAGTTTCCAAGACTGAGACCGGTTCTACCTTGATTTTCCCTTCCTTACTGACGAGGGGAAGATCAGCACTAGGGATTGCATTGGGACCACAGTGCCTTTTAAGTTGACTGACGTGGAATACTGGGTGAATCCCTACCCCTTCTGGTAGTTGGAGTTTATAAGCCACTTTGCCCACCTTTTGCATTACTCTGAATGGTCCATAGTAGCGACTTGCCAATTTTAAAGTCTGCTTAAGACCGAAAGCTGAAGCTCGGTATGGCTGTAACTTAAGGTATACCATGTCCCCGATTTCAAACTGCCGCTCACAACGGTTTGAATCAGCATACTTTTTCATTCTTGATTGGGCCTGGTTGAGGTTTCCCTTGAGCCTTTTGAGCATGTTCTGTTTTTCCTGTAGAAAATCCCTAACTTCTTCGTCCTCCGGCCCAGGGACTGCTACCTCATTGATCATAGGAGGTGGAAAACCGTAAAGTGCTTGAAAGGGTGACACTTTAAGTGAAGTATGGAAAGTAGTGTTATACCACCACTCGGCAAGAGCAAGCCATGACACCCATTTCCTTGGTTCATTAAAGGCCATGCAGCGGAGATAAGATTCCACGCATTGGTTAACTCGCTCTGTCTGTCCGTCAGTTTGAGGATGATATGCAGTGCTCATCCTTAACTCCACCTTTAGAGCCTTAAACAGTTCTTGCCATAGTCGGCTGGTAAAAATCCTATCCCTATCGGACACAATTGCTAAGGGAAAACCATGTAACTTGAAAACGTTTTCAATGAACGCATGGGTGACAGTCTGAACTGAATATGGATGCATCAATGGAATAAAATGTGCGTACTTCGTAAATCTGTCAACAACAACCAAAATGACCTCGTAACCCTTTGATTTTGGCATACCTTCGATGAAGTCCATAGATATGTGGGTCCAAGCCATATCTGGAATGGGCAATGGTTCCAAAAGTCCCGGGTAATGACAATGTTCAGACTTGAATCGCTGACAAATTGCACAGTTTTGCACAAAAGCCTGCACTTCTCTCTCCAGTCCTGGCCAATAAAATAACTGCTTAACTCGGTGATATGTTGCTACCATACCCGAATGTCCGCCCACAGCTGAAGAGTGAAATGAATTGATGATATTCTGCTTAAGTTCAACATCATGGCCCACGTAGATCCTCCCTTTATAACGCAGTATCCCTGAATGGAGAGTAAAACCCGATTGCTGCTCAGGAGCCAATGTGAGCTGTTCTAGCAATTCTTTACAATGAGAATCAGCAGTATAACTATGCTCTACAGTCTCTACCCAGGTTGGCACAGCTATAGATACTGCCATTACTTCAGAACTTCTCCGGGATAAAGCGTCTGCAGCTTTATTTTCCTTCCCTTTTTTATATTCAATAGTGTAATCAAACTCAAGGAGCCTCAATAAGAGTTTATGCTGGATGCCTTCTCCAATCCTCTGGTCAGCCATAAACTTAAGGCTTTGCTGATCCGTTTTAATCACCAATTGGGTTCCCAAAAAGTAATGTCTCCATCTCTTTAACGACTCAATTATCGCTAGAGCCTCCTTGTCATAAGTGGATAAGGCTGCAGTTTTAGTTCCCAAAGCTCTGCTAAAGTATGCTATTGGCCTCCCCTTTTGCATCAATACTGCTCCAATCCCCTTTGCACAAGCATCGGTCTCAAGAGTAAAGGAATCAGAGAAATCAGGGAGTACTAGGACAGGAGCAGAAGTTAACCGGAGTTTCACTTCCTCAAAAGCCTCATCTTGTTGACTTCCCCAGTTATAACACCCTTTCTTTAACAGGTCATGCAAGGGTCTGCAGATCAGGCCATAACCCTTAATGAATCGTCTATAGTACCCTGACATTCCCAAGAAACTTCTTAGCTGCGACACATCTTGAGGCTTGGGCCAATCTCTAATAGCGGATATCTTCTTGGGATCAGTTGCTACCCTTGCTCCGATATAATGTGGCCCAAATATTCAACATGCCTGACTGCAATTACACACTTGTTGCTGTTTGCAAACAGTTTGTGCTGTCTTAGGGTGTCCAGAACAATAGTGAGATGCTGTTGATGCTCCCTTTCATCTTTACTATACACCAGAATATCATCAAAAAATACCAAGATGAACTTCCTCAAATACTTAGCGAAAATGGTATTCATTAAAGATTGAAAGGTAGCAAGGGCATTAGTGAGGCCAAAAGGCATGACTAAATATTCGAAGTGACCCAAATATGTCCTAAAGGCTGTTTTACCAATGTCTCCATGCCTCATGCGTATTTGATGATAACCCGATTTGAGGTCCAACTTGCTAAATATCTTTGCCCCATGTAACTCATCAAGTAAGTCTTCAATTACTGGTATGGGGTACTTGTTTTTAACTGTTTGCGCATTCAGCTTCCGGTAATCGACGCAAAGTCTCCATGTTCCATCTTTCTTCTTGACCAAAATGGCAGGGGAAGCATACGGGCTGGAGCTTGGTCTAATAATCGTAGCTTCTAATAACTTGTGTATTTGTTGTTCCATCTCTTCTTTTAATTGGTGAGGTACCCGATAGGGTCGAACATTTGGAGGATTAACCCCATCTTTAATTGGTATGGCATGATCACAATCCCTCACTGGAGGTAGTCCTTGTGGTTCTTGGAATACATCACTGTAAGAGTCTAGAAGGTGTTGAAACAAAGGATTCACAGGTATCCCGTCCTCCTTCGACTTGGGTGGCTGATAATCAATGATATACCCACAAATACCCTTGACTGAAAGCTGGGTTTTCCCTTCTGAACTTAGCATCTTCACCAAAGGGGTCGGTCCAGGTTCTTGGAAAATCACCTCAATTTCTCCATTCTTCAAGATAGTTAGTCTTCTTGTCTTCAAGTCGAGACTCACCGGGCTGTGCTGATACAACCAATCACACCCCAAAATCACATCATACCCATTCAATGGTAATAACTTGAAAGAATTGATGAAGCTTTCCCCTCGGATACAATATTTGGCAGCAGGTATATAAGATCCCGTCCATAAAGTTCCTCCACCAGCTACTGCAACTTTTTGCAAAGGAGCTAGCTGAATATCACAAGTGATTTGAGTAGCAAAAGTGAGATCTATAAATGTGTGGGAGCTGCCACTGTCCACTAATGCCACTCCAACCTTACCACCCATGTTCAATTCTAGTGTATAAGTGGATACACCCATAACTCCTCTCACTGCTTGGATGGAAATTTGCATCAATTGGGCTTCTATATCAGATTGTGGGGGAGGCTCCCCTTCCTCTTGTTCAGATTTTTCAGGAATCTCCTCCTCACCTTCACCAACCATTAAATTAACTTGTTGATATTGTTTACATTTATGTCCCAAGTACCACTTATCCCCACAGTATTTGCAGACTCCGGGAATGAATGGCTTTAATGCTGTTTCCTTCTTATGAACAGTAGTTTCTGGGAATGGTTTGCTCTTAGCTTGCTGTAAATAATTCTTGTTCTGCCCAGTGACAGTGTGATAAGCGCTTTTCCTTGCTGCTGCACTAGCTCCTCTTTCCATATCCCTTGCCATCCAGTAGGCTTCGCATAAGCTTTGCGGCTTCAAGGGTTTTAGGAAGTGCTTAATATCATTCCTCAATCCATTTATGAAGCACATAACAAAAAACTGAGGGTTCTGTAGAGGATTCTCACACTGATAAACCGCCATCAGCTCTTCAAACTTGTCTATGTAGTCAGAAACGCTGAGGTTAAATTGCTTCACTGAGTGGAAATTTTCAAGCACTTCAAAACCACTGTGTTGAGCAAATCTAGCACAGATCAAGGAACATAATTCGGACCAAGAGGGCCGACTCAATAGTAGCCCCGAGCTCCTCAACCACCTATCAGCTCGTCCCACCATATACATCTGAGCCAATTCGAATTTAGCTTCCTCCGGAACGTTTGCCATTGCAAAGTAAGTCTCGCTTTGCCTAATCCATTCCATAGGCTCCCCCCATCAAATTTAGGAAAGTCCAGTTTTGGTCCTTTAGCAATGGATGCATAGAAACTTTGAACTCTGTCATTGTTTGGAATTGGATTCCATTGCCTATTATAGTATTGGTACTGAGGTTGATGCATATATTCTCTAGGATTTGGGGTTCGCTGCCTGTGTATAGCCTGATCTTGGTGTGAGTTTAAATGGTTCAGTGTAGGGGAGACAGAACGGGGTGATTCCTGCCCCCAACCCGTTGCAATTGCAGAAAAGCCAGTAGAAGGATGGGTATATTTACCTTCTGGCGTGCCCCTCAATTGAACCCCATGCGTGCTATTAAGGTTAACACGCCCCATTCCTTCATTTCTTCTTGTCACTCCCCCCTCGATTTCCTCTGACGGAGCTATATCTTGTACTGGTCTTTGCTCTGTAGGTCTGGTCTGGGAACTCATTAGTCCTTGCATCAAAGTCTCCAGGCGGGTAATTGAATCTTTGATGCCCGATATCTCCTTTCGCACATCTCCCATCTCTTGCCCCAGTAGATCGACCTTATATTCCATAGCTTCTTGCCGCACAGCAGTAACTTCCGACGCCTCCACTTCATTCCGCGCCATAGATTTCGTCATCAGCTTCTGGATCGATGCGCAAGCTCAGGGATTTTACTACGGAGCAAGTCCGGAACCCTCACCGCACATCAATCTTGCCGCCGCCGCCGTCGGATGAAAAGGGGATTTTACAGAGAACCGAGTTCTCCAACCCAATCGCCGACCTTGCCACCGAGGATTGATAGGCTCTGATACCAATTTGTCAGATCCCGGGAGGAATCCGACCTAGAGAGTAAGGAATCGCCGAAAATCGATCGTGGAAATGGGAATATCGCCAGAGAACAGACAAACGCGAGATAAAGCTAGGGCTACAGTAAATGAGTTCTGGATAGTTGATGCCTTCCCATTCCTTCCAGAAGTCTTTATATGGGAGTACGTAATCCCAGATTAGTTCGGAAGTAAAACTGGGATTACAGCCTGATTAATTAAGCCTAAACATGGATTACAGCAAGATATTAAAGTAAGTAAACATGCTTTTGCCGAAGGTGATGGAAGCCGTCGATCTCCTTCTAATGAACGAAAAGAAACATCCCAGTCGTCAGATGACAGTAGTGTATAGCAGCGAAACGGTATCTTCACAGTTCAGCTTCTTCTTCAGTCTTCAGGGGTTTGCAGGTTGTGACACCCAAGGTACACACGCTGGTTGTTCGTCGCGGCCACGTGGCTCGTGTTCCGATGTGTCGTTGTGGGTCGTGATTAGCCCTGATAGGGATGGATTTGCGACTTTGGTAAATTTAGGTTCACGGTGGTAATCTATCTGGCGTAATTTGGTGGTCGTGATAAATTGAAGTCCTAGGGTTTGCAACTATCTCCTGAAGGATCAGGCCATGTGTTTTAGATTGCGTGGATGGATATGATATTGTTCTAGTTCGCTGTGATTGCTGATGAAATGAATGGTTTTTGAGTGTGATGATTTGAAAGTCTGAGCTCCGGTTACGGAGGTTTGGATTGCAATGGGCAACGCAAACTTTTTTCTTAGCCTGGCCTTAAAATCTTTGGTTGTATGGTAAGTGGTGTAAATATAACTAGCATGCAATGGTTTAGGGAATGATGTTTCTTTTGTGTGTCATGCATGCCCGAATTTAATTATAAACAGGACTCTGGATTATGCTTGATGGGGGGGGGGGGGGGGACTCTTTGATGGGGCTTAACTGTTTGGTGTTACCGTGCATCTCCTTTTCAGTATTTTGAGTGCATGGTTCTTACTTGTTGAGGTTAATTTTGGTTTATGATCGGATAGGACAAAGCTATCTTGGTGATGTTTCTGGTGTGCTAGACTCAACGTGTGAAGATGCATCCATCAAGAAAGCCAAGTGTACGCCAACTTACGCCATCACATGGTGATACATGTTAGATTTCATGGAAGGCTAGACGAAAAGATTCCACCACCTTGTTTAACAGTACAACTAGTACTTTTCCAAAGTGTGAAACACTGAGCACTCGCGTGATGACACCCAGTGCTTGAAGTTGTAAATCAGTGGTCTATACCAAATGGGCACAAAGATTTCAAGATAATTTATCTATTTTCCTGTAAATTTCAACTTTTAACACCCATCTCAAAGGGAGGGAAGAAACCCAGGAGTCCAACAGCACTCGCTAAGGGAAGGGGAAAAGAAAACCACTGCGCAGACGAAAGGCGCCCAGGCGAGGACCGCCGTGGAAGCCACGACGCGGGCGAAGACGGCCGCGGCCGCTGAGTTGAGGCGGCGCCTGTGAATGCGAGGGCACGAGGAGGCGCCGGCGACGATGAGGTGAGGCGGGAGGCGACGAAGACGGAGGCGGCGCTGCTTATGGAGAGGAGCCGGTTGGGACGACGCCGTTGAATACCGGGAATGCTCTTGGCATTTGTTACGAGTGCTGAATTGTTCCGGCTAAAATCTTCCTAATGATGTCAGTGTTAAAATCTTCGTAATGATGTCAAAACATCCTGTTTCACTATTCACATTCTTTTGTGCAAACCTGGCTATGGACCTATGGTGCATTCTCACAAACCTTTCATTCCATGATCTGACAATGTAGAGTGTTTCTGGTTTTGTTATTACAAGATCTAGTACACACTGTGGATCAATTTAACAAGACATTACAAGTTTACAACTCAATAATAATAGGATGTAGAGTGTTTCTGGTTTTGTTATTACAAGATTTAGTACACACTGTGGATCAATTTAAACATTACAAGTTTACAACTCAATAATAATAGGGGAGCTCGTAAGATCAATAATCTTGGGGCAAATGGTAGCCACTTCGCCGCCTTTTCTCCCTAACCGGCCTACTGGCGTAACCAAATCCACCACATCTCTTTCATGGAAGAGATGGTCACCGTCATCTGATGAACTAGCACCAGCCCTAGACATTGGAGACAATTGCCTCAACAGACCGTCGGCGATTCTTCCACCATCACCATCGCTCCATGAGCTCGAGGAACATCGAGGCGATGTTCTCAATCCGCCCAATTCCCTTGTCTCGCGAATTCCACTCCATTCCATATAAGTAAACTCGTCAATGGAACATTCAGCATCACAGCCTGCAGTCCTGATTTCTTCTTCTTGTTGCACTCCAGAGGATTCTGTAAATTCGTCAATGAAACATTCAGCATCACAGCCTGCAGTCCTGATTTCTTCTTCTTGTTGCACTCCAGTGGATTCTGTAAATTCGTCAATGGAACATTCAGCATCACAGCCTGCAGTCCTGATTTCTTCTTCTTGTTGCACCTCAGAGGATTCTGTACTTCTTGATCTGCCCAATTCTCTTGCCCCAAAGGTCCCACTCCACTCCATTGCGGCAAATTCATCGATGCTTGGTTCACAGCCTGCAATTCTGATATCTCCTTCCACTTGCTGCGAACCATGATGAGAATGTTCATCTCTGACAGGCACACCGGGTTCCTGATTCTCTTGAGGCTCGTCACTGCTGTGCTCGTCCTCCTCGGACAAAAGGCCCTCAGCGTAGCACTGGATATCCTCCATCGGGCAGACAACCGTCTTCATGTGGCTCGGCAGGGCAGGGCAGCCGGCGGTGAGTTTGGTGTTCTCCGTGGAAAAGAAGTTCACCGTCAGATTCAGGCTGAGACCATAACAACACAAGCTCTCACATCAGTATACACATCGCCTCAAGAATCCATGACAAGAAGAAGAAGAAGAAGTGCAGAGACAGGAATGGAGATCGAAGAAAGGAAGGGGCCTTACTTCTCCCATGAGGGTAGGTTGAGCATGGTGTAGGCGAGCTTGACCTTGTTGCCGATGCCGCCGAACGACTTGAAGATGGAGGCGGCCTTGCGCACGGCCAGCGACTTTGTCGGGTGCTGCCACGCCCACTCGAACTGCATGCCGGCCAAGAAACAGGGCTTCGTTGAGCAAGAAACACAGGGCAGTAACTGTTCCCATCCACGATCTATCCAGGCGGCGAATCTTTCGAGTCTCAAGCGAGAATTGATGCAAGGAGATGGGCGCGAGATGACTGACTGGGTTTGATGGACGAGAACTTACCTGGAGGGCGGAGACGTTCGTGGGGAAGCCGTAGATGCAGAGCACCATCTCCCAGGGGCGGCCTCGCTTGGTCCGCCACGCGCCGCACCGGATCTCGCCGTTGTGCTGCCGGATCCGCCGCCGCGGGTTCACCGTAAACCTGCCAGAACCAGTCCAATCGATCCATCCATCAATCGGGCGTGGAATTGAAAGAAACCAATGGGAACTGGCGACGCGAGATGAAGCAAGTACCCGATGTAGGTGTGGCCCTTGCGGCCGGGGCAGAGGGACCGGAGGAGGTAGCAGCAGAAGAACCCGCCGCCACCGCCGGGTCCTTCCTTGCCGTCGCCGGCCACCACCGCCTCAGGAGGGGAGGCTTTCCGTGGCCTCTTCTTGCCCTTGGCCGCCATTCCCCTCCCCATCTCTCCTTGTAATTCGCCAGATTTTTTAGGGAGAGGGTTGATTTGACCGTTGGAGTTTGGGGAAAGGGAAAGGGAGAGCCGTGGGGGGAGAAAATGCTTGATGCCGCACACGTGTCCTTACGGCCCAAGAAACTATTGCTAGACTGGGCTAAAACTACCCTCGAACGGCCCATCATTGGTCGGGCTAGACCGGGCTACCAGCAATCTAAGAACCTATTCTTTTCGGATTCTGATCTATTCGAAAAACAAAATAAACAGCACGACTTTTTAAAGTGAATTCTTTAAATAGCTTTTCAAGTTCAAAATCATGTGTGTCGTTTGTGTCGACTTCTCCGCTGTCTGCTGCTGTTTCGAAAAACGTAGAAAAAACTATTAGCTGCAGCTAAAAGCTATTAACCATAGCCTAAAAAAACACAGGCTAAGTCCGCTTGGAACGTAGGAATTTTCATGAGAATTATATATTCGCACGTTTCTAAATGGGATGTGCGTGCCAACTCAAACCATGCACTTACGTTAGTTTCTTCGTGCAAATCAATGGAGCTTTTACCCAAGAGGTGGCTAAGGTTTTTTCCTCTCCCGTAGCAGGTAACTTTCCCCTCCCGTGGCAGGTAACACACCCTAAGGTCATGTTTGGGAACAGCTATCCCGGTCGGGATGCCTGCCGAATTTCCAAGCTGAAGTCTCACGGGAATGTTTCCCCGAGCCAGCCAGAAGGCCTATTGGGAAGCCCACGTGATGGGGGTAACCTAGCCCAATCAATATCGTTTCCACGGGGAAAACCCTCGACTCCCCCTCGTCGAGAGAACTTTCTCCGTTGTGCCGCCTCCTCTCGCGACCGCGCCCCCATCGTCGCCTCACTAGCGACCGCTTTCGCCTCCTCCTCCCTCGCTTGCGACCGCCTCCGCCTGCTTCTCGACCTCCCTCGCTAGCGACCGCCTCTGCCTCTCTCATCGTGCTGTCGCACACCACCACCTCATTTCCCCTCCTAAGTCGCGCGTGCTGCAACGGGGCCAGATCCGCAGACCATCAAGTTCGTCGACTCCAACCTCCAGACCTTCCCGCCCTATGAGGCCAAGGGCAAGATCACCGGTGCCTACCGCCCCCTACCGACAACGGTCAGATCAGATCTCCTCATCTCTTCTCTCTTTCTCTTCCCATTGGATCTCTGTCCAGATCTAACTTGGTTCTGGTGGCTGTCCTGCAGATACCTTCTCATCCAAGGCCGGAGGCCTGAGGCCTGAGGCAAGGGTGGTAGCTCCGTGGGGTCAGACGAAGC
The DNA here is from genome assembly GCA_017311315.1 of Dendrocalamus latiflorus. Classification (NCBI taxonomy): domain Eukaryota; kingdom Viridiplantae; phylum Streptophyta; class Magnoliopsida; order Poales; family Poaceae; genus Dendrocalamus; species Dendrocalamus latiflorus. The sequence continues at coordinate 15,994,633 of CM029672.1, forward strand.
CGCGTAGGGTAGCTGGTTCTGGATGTTCTCTGTGGCGGTGTACAAGCCCTACTTCGATGTTGACATCTCCAATGCCATGGAGAGGATCTGGGATTCGGTCTTCCCTTTTCGCTGCACCTTCACAGAGAAGACTTCAGAGAACTCTGACCTATATGCTTCAATCGCCTCCCCTCCTCTTCAATTTGGCTTCATATTGTTGCCAAGATCCACATGCTTAGGTAGCAAATGCGATAAGGTAGTGATAGGTTTTGCTAGGCATGATTCTTGACAGGGTGTCTTTAGTTGCAAAATGCGAATGTGTTTGTGTTGTAGGGGTGGTCTCCACCTAAGCCCAGCCGGCATGCTAGAGGATTGTAAAGCCCAAAACGGGATATGTATAATAACATTAATACCCCTACGAAGGGTGTATACGTGTAAGGACCCAATTGTAAAATACTCCTCATGTGAGAATATATATACATGTACATGTAGTATATGAGTATTTAAGACTATATAGGTGGTATGAACAATTTTTCAGAGGTGGTATGTACATTTTTTTCAACATACTCCTTTTTATGTACGTATATAAAGGTATTTACAAAATACGCTAAAAACTATGGACTCCCTTGCAGTTTTTTCATGTGGTTCACATTAGAATATCTTATAATTAGTATATGAGTATACCTAAAGTGATAAAGGAGTATTTCAAGTTTATTTAGGTGGTATATTAGAGGTGGGTGTAATTACACCCGGGAGTAAAAAGTATTTTTCCTATATATATATATATATATATATATATATATATATATATATATATATATATATATATAACCCAGGCAGCGACTCAGGGATCTGGTCGCTACGATGTAAGGTAGAGGATAGATTATATGAATGCAAGGAGGATAGAGTTAGATATGCAGGTTGGAAAGGATGATATATTTTTAATTAAAAACAAACAGTAACTAAGAACAAGAATAGTAAATAGGAAATAAGAACATAAATAGTAAATAAGAACAAGAATAAGAACAGTAATAGTAAAGTACTGAATTTAAAGCACACAAAAATAAAAGAACACACAAAGAACTAAAAGATATGCTTATGCAGAATGATAGAACATAAACTTAAAATGAAATAAACATGGAAGAAATATAAAGTACTGAAAGTACAGAGCATAAGAACTTAGAACATAAGTAAGAGACAGAATATAAAGAAGATAAACAAAGAACAGAATAATAAGAACATTAGTAATATAAAGGACAAACTGAAAAGGGCATAAATAATAGAAAAAACTTGAAATAATCAAACTGAAACATAGAGAGTGTAGGGATAGAAATCGTTCCAGCGTTCATTCATATACCTTGATAGACAGAAGGAATCCTTCTGTGTAGTACACCAGAAGCTAGAACTACTACAAGTTTTAGTTATACAAACCCTACTTAGATTTTACACACTTACTCTCTTACAATCTCACACACTTACACACTTAGACTCAAAGATTGAGTCTTTATTTAGGCTACTACTTATTTTACACTAGTTTTTTGGAGTGGAGGTGGAGTGGTAGTGGATTGGTAGTGGAGTGGAGTGATCAATCTTCTTCTCAGAGCTTTGCGGAGTAATGGAGCAACTGAGAGGTGGTAGAAGTGATGCCTCTTGAAGTTTGCCTTCATACCCTTTATATAGGGGTCGCCACCCCTGGGATAAGCATGGGTAAAGATGCCTCATGATGACGCCTTTTGACCGTCAATATTATTCTTTATGATGACGCTTTACACCTCAGGGAGTCATGATGAAACTTTAGACCTCCGTGAAGAATATTCGCCATAATGACACTTTTGACCAGACTGTATTTTGTCTGCAATAGTTTAGATTCCATCTGCAATAGTAGATAGTACTCATATAATTGTCCTGACAATTGTTCTCGTTGTCGGAGAGCTTCTGCGAGCAATTATTGTTATTCGCTGTCTTCATCTACTATCATTGGTGCAGAGGTCGTGCCTTCAATTTCATCTGGTTGGAGTGTATCATACCAGCTCAGCATTTTTTGATATTCTTTGCGTATCATCGTGTCTTCACCATAATCAACCTTTATTAGGCGTCCAACCCCTTTGTGTACAATACCATTGCCACCACAGAATATTTTCATGATCCGGTTCTGAAAAACCATTTGACACGAGGTGTCTAGATAGATACTATCTTCGATTTCCATAGCTTCTTTAAACCACCGCCACTTGTCATGATTGGTATCATGAGAAAATAATTATTTTTGTTCTTCAGTCAGAAAACCAATTGTTTTGGCAGGGAAAGTGAAACATCCTTTGAGAATGTAAACATCATGCATTGCCGGCCTGACTGGTGGTGTAAATCTTGGTGGGGTAGAATAGAAGATAATTTTGTATCTTCCCCTGAGAAATGCCATTCTTTTACAGGCTTCCTTTATTGCAATTCCAAGATCAGACTGAAGAATCTGATCAAGTGTGCCGTAGATGATATAGACTAATCCTTGGTCTATAATACTCTGGAGAGAGAGATTGTTATGGGTTTGTGTTTGTAGACATTTGAAGAGTTTAAGGTCTATCTCTGCTCTCAATATAATATATCTGTGATAAGGCTGGATAATTATTCTCTCATCAAAATGGAGGAGTGGAAATCTATGAACATTGATTCTGAGGCTTGGGTTAATTTCTCTCCCCTCATATAGGTCGATAAAATATTTTTGGAGCTCTGAAAATATTTTTATTTGTCTCTCATAGTATTTTTTCCAGATGAGTTCTAGAATATCTGGCCCTAGGCAAGAAAGTGTTTGCTTAGTTTTAAAACTCAATCTAGAAATGAGAATTTCATGAGTACTGGGGTCAAGGAATTCTAGAGAGGCTATATTCTTCCTAACTTTGTGGCTGCAATAATTCTCTCTTCTCACTTTATTTTGGTGGCTACATGCAATTGTATGAATGTTTTCAGATGCTGATAATGCCATCTTTCTTATTTGTGGAAATGCTATGAGAAGTTCTCTGATATTTATGCAGTCTAGAGATGCAGTTATGGTGGATGCATATGTTTGTCTGTGGTTGGAACCACAGCTTGGCGAGCTTGTACTCAAGCTCAATACCTTTGAAGTATCTTGTGATCTAGTATTTAGATCAAATATTTTTGAAACATTATCATGAGACCTCTTATAGAGATCTGATATCTTCAGATCATCTGAGGATTCTCCCAGATCCAATATTTTGGAATATTGAGATGGTCTCAAATCGAGGCTCGTCTTTGAATTTTTTGATGGTCTGATATTCAGATCTGATTCTTTGGAATGCCCCTTTGATCTGGTATCCAGATCCAATAATTTTGAATTGCTAGGTGATCCAACACCTAGATTTGATACTTTTGATGGGCTCCCTTCCTCTTCGGGAAAAATATTTCTTGATACATAAGCCTGTTTTGTGGGCATATAATCTGATGATATTGCTTTTGTATTTTTAGGCATCATATGATTGAAATAGTAAGCCAGCCCACAAAGTGCATGTGCTTTTTCCTTACTATTCTTTGCTTGCCAGATTAAATTGAGCAAGCCTTGCTGCAATTCTGTTGCAGGAAAATTATGATTGAATCGCTCAGGATTCCCCTCCCGTAGTTGGGGTAGTTTCCAAGAGCTCATCTGTGTGATCCATTCATATCTTTGCTGGGACATGATTCCCCTGTAAGGTGACAAGAAGACAGCTAACTGGATTAGTTTGTAGTCATGAAATATTCTTGCACATATTACCTTCCTTGTACTTTTGTTATAATGGATCATGTTGCTTTTGCTCAATAATTTGGTAAAAATGTAACATGATATTACATTGATAAGAATGTAACATGACATTACATAGTATGACCAATTATATGCTTGTTTTGGGCAGCACCTTTCTTATTTGAATGATTCCTTCATGCATATAATATGACCCAAAACTATTTGATAATGATGTTTGAGTGACATATGTGAGTCATCATATATGCAACTATTGCAAATATGTGAGTCATCATATATGCAACTATTGCAAATATATGAGTCACAATATGTGCCAAATTGCTGGTTAATGGGGTGTCTTTGATCATACCCAAATAGGATTTTATAAGCTACTCTATAAAGACAAGATTTACTAGGTTTTGACCTTTCATCATGAGAGACATATGGCTGTATGAATTTTCGTTTTTGACTCTCATGGGTAAAGAGTAAGCTCATAAAATGATCATGACAACTTTTATCATGCTTATAATAATTCCCTAGCAACTTGTTTTGGATGGACACTTCCTTACACATGGTTTGATCCTCTTTTTAAGGCCAAGACATGGGAAAAGGATGAGTGTTCTTCAGCTGCGATATATTTATATAACTAACACTTTGAATGTTAGTCATGGTTGGTTCAATGGATATCTCATTGACAATCTTTTCTTTTCCCGAAGCAATCTCTATAAACTGATTTAATAAAGCTTCTTCGGGTATGGAACAAAATTTTAATTCCAATTGTTTGTTCATGATTTCAAACTTGATACTATCATTTGTCACAAGAAAAGGACGTATCAATGATAAAAAAGGTGTGCCTAGAATGACTCCTTGTTTTAGATTTTTAACAAGCAGGAAAGAAGTCTTAATAGAAACACCAGAAATGCAAATGAGAACTTCAGGGATTTTGTAATTGACTTTAAGTTGGTTCCCATCCGCCCCATGAATTTTATGAGTAGATTTTTCAAAATATTTGGAAGGAATAATTCCTTCACGAATACAATTCATATCAGCTCCTGAGTCAATTAAAGTTTTATATTTGAAGTGAAACCCATCAACAAACTTGTATGATATTTCTACATACCATTTTTGCTTGAAGTAGGTTTCTATGGAGCTAACTATTTCTTTATTGTTCTGAAGAATTTCTTCTTCTTCAGATTCGCTTGCTGATTCACTTTGAGTTTCATACTCACTTTTAATTTCTTCTTTTCTAGAAATTTCTAGAATTTGAATTCTTCTTTGAAGATCACTTAGCACTTCTTTTATATAATTTTGCTCTTGAAGCAGGTCGTTTAGACTCAACTGCTTCTTAGCCTTCTTATGATCTTCTACTCTTTGGATGATTTCATCAATAGAGAAATAATTTTTATGTTGGATATCTTTTACTAACTTTTCTTTGTTAGTTTTTATCCTTGATAAGAATCTTTCCAAGATAACTTCTTTTTCTCTTGGATCTTGCACCGTATCAAAGGTGTCTAATACAAATTGTTCTAAGTCTGTGAGGACTAGAATATTTTCATCAGAGGTATCCTCAGAGACATCTTGCTCACAGCAAGAACATACACTATTTTCACAATGATTAACTTCTGATTTTTCTTCATTTTCAGAGCTAGACTCATTGTCAATATGATTTAGGATATCTCCTAATTTTTCTTTAATGTCTTCAGACTCTGATTCTAGCAAAGTTTGGATTTCTTTTCTGATTTTGGATTTAAAGCAATTGCTTGCTATATGACCTTTTAGTCCACATTTATAGCATACAATTGGTTTATTATCCTTTTTAGGAGCATCTTTTTTAAGAGGTTTTCGGTGACGCTTCCTCTTAACATAATAAGCTTCTTTCTTATTATCAACATGATTTTTTCTAAACCTTTTGACATACTTTGTCCTATTTCTTCTTTCATGTTGATCCTCAAATCCAAATTGATAGCAAAAATCTCCCAATTCCTTTTTCCCAATAATTTTTTGTTTCTTCAGTTGGTCTTTGATTTTAAGGTCATTACATAGTTCAGCACCTACCAACTGTATCTTTTGGGTGATTTTTCCTATATCTAGGAATTGATAATTTATACTACCCTCTCCTTCCTTTCTTAAAGAGTTTCTAACCTTTTCAGCAAATAAAGGAGGTAGTCCTGATATATACTTTTCCTTCCAAAAATCTTGATTAGGTTCAGGAAGAGTATATAATTTTGATAAGAAAGTATCTTTATACCACCTAAAATCAGACATAGTCTTACATCTTAGGTTTATCAATTGTTCTCTATTTTTCTCATAGATATCTTGATAATTTCCAGCGAAATGATAGACGATATTATAAACTAAAGTAGTCAGGGCATCTGAGATGTTACCGATAGGGTTTTTTTGTGCATCTACCCGGACTATAGGATTGCCATTTCCATCTATCTTCACTGCATCTATAATTGCTTGCTTCTGATCATAATCCATGTAGTGATCCCACCAGCCTCTCAATTGACCAGAGAATCCAACGACGATCATTGAGGCTGCTTCTCTTTCTGGATTACGACTAGCTATGCAAGCATTAGCATACATAATCATTTGATGGCAAAGGGTAAATATTTGATACTCAGTGTATCCATCTAAATTCCATTCCACAATTTCTTTGCCATTGAAATATGCCATATTACTAATTTGAGGCCTTTCTTCCAATTGAAGATCAGCATAAGTTGGTCTAGGATAGTAATTCCTTGTCCTAGCAGTATTAGTAATTGGTTTAAAGATCTTATTGATCATATCATTATTTTCTCCATCAGAGATTTGATTAATATTTTTGTTCACCTTTAAGTTGCTTAACTTATTGGCTAACTCATTAACCAAATCTGTAGAGACAGATGATCCTATTGCTTTTTGTTTCCCTAGTTTTATATTAGAACTTAATATTTGTGGGGTAAACAAAGGAACAATAGATCGAGAACTAGATGATTCAGACTGAGAATTAAATGGATAATTTATCTTTACCTCAGCCTTGCTGGTCTTGGATCCTTCCAGGAGAATATTTTCGATGCGATCTGTTTGTTGTCCAAGAGCATGTAAAGATATGTTTACATAATTTTGTTGTTCCACTAGGTGTCCTATGTGTTCTACTTTTACAGGATCACCATAAGTGGTTTTGGAAATATTTTTTAATGGAGATGCTTTGGAGCTTTCTCCCTGAGTATTATTTGGAAGTTGGATAGATTCGAAGGGCGGATGAACCGACTCTTGAATCTTTCTACCAGAGGTTTTCCATTCTTTTGAGACCTTTTTGATAACATTTAAGTCATTAGATTTTGGTTTCTTTTGAATGGATTTTAGAGTATTTATTTCAGACCTTAGTTTGACTAATTCAGACTTTAACTCATCTAGATCTGACTTAGGCTCTGACTTAGGCTTAGTTTTGGATTTGGTTTTTGATTTACTCTTTGGCTTGAAGAATTCTTCTAGATGTATGATCTGGCTATTCTCATACCAGTCAAAGAAGTAAATATGTCTTTTTTGCTCTTTCATCTCTTTGTACCAAATCTCTCTTATTTTTTGAACATAAGGACTGTCTACATTTTTGTAGTACCTTTCACACTTAATCTTATTTTCAGGAAGATCAAGATTTCTTTTAAGGAGATCCTTATCGATTTCAAACTCATGATCTTCTTTTACTTCCTCTATAACATTGATCTCAAAATCTGAGATTGAGGGCTCATACTGATTATCTTTATCCTCATAAGTTGCATAGACAATATTATTTGGTTTTAGTTGTGGCCTATTGTCTAGGTGAAATGAGGGCCTTGATTGAATAAAGATTGTTCTTTTTGAGGAGAATGTTATTTCAACATCTCCATCTGGTGTTTCAGCCAGAGATTCTAATTCATTTTGTTGAGTGGCTTTTGGCTCAACAGCTTGTAGGAGAGTCCACTTCTCCGGAAGTGTTATCTCATCCCACTTCAAGGTTTTGGGAGTAATAATATGATTTCTAGGATTGGCTTGGAGAAGTGTGGTCAGACCTTTGGGTGTATTCTGTTTTGCACATGGAGCTAACGTGGTCATGGCTTTGTACTAGATCCTATATGTCACTGAAATGTTTTCACTTCCAGGTTCAAGATCAAAGCCAGATGTTTGTAAGCTCAAGGTCAGAACCTTATGGAGATTTAAGTCAGAAAGAGATATAGAAAAGTCTGGGAAAGTGTTGAAGAACACAGGACCATTACTAAGACTAGCTTCAACCATTCCTAGCAAAGAGTCCTTAAACTTTTTATTTCTGCAATCTCTTAGACAAGCCAACACAGAAATATTTAAACCTCTTCGAGTTAATGATCTAATAGCCACTTGTACTAGACCAAAATGTATATAATGATATTGAGGTTTTGCTCTGATATGATTGATTTCTTTTTCAGAGAGAAGATGCAGAGTTTCATGCAAAGAGCTAATAGGAAGAGTTTTTTCTATAGTTTTTATATAGTAATCAGAACGAAGAGAAAACGTGCCTATATGATATATATCCTTAACATTTACCTTAGGTACTTTCCAATTTGCAATACTTTGTTCTATATCCTCAAAGCAAACAGACGAAGCATTCTTAACCGACATCGTTTTGATAGACTTATCATTACTGCCAGAGGCTTCCAGACGGTCAGTTACACCAAGAGACCTGGCTAACCAAGACATCTTGTACGAAGATAAAAGAGATAGGATAGGAAGTCTTTCTAGTCTACGGCAGGGAAAATCCCACTATTATGATCAACCTTTTGGATAGACGATTTCCAGACAACGACAGGGTAGAACCCTTAATTCCGATCGACCTATACCCCTTACAGGCTTACGCAGACAACGATTTCCACCACTTACTGCGCTCTCTTGACGACTTATCGGGCCACATGACTTCACGCTCACCTGCTCAGGGTTTCGGGACCTACGCGACTCAGCGTACCGCCACACCAACCGGGATCTCCGCGACTACTGCTCACCACCGCACCCCTATATATATATATATATATATATATATATATATATATATATATATATATATATATATATTATATAGGAAGCCTCTTTTCTACACCCGGGTGTAATTACACCCTATGTTGTATCTCACAACATAGGGAGTATCTCGCGCAACGGAGGATATGTACGTGTAGTATACGAGTATTTAAGACAATTTAGGTGGTATGAACAATTTTTCAAAGGTGGTATGTACATTTTTTAGACATACTCCTTTTTATGTGTATATATGAAGGTATTTACAAAATATGCTAAAAACTTTTGTCTCCCTTGTAATTTTTTCGTATGGTTCACATTGGAGTATCTTATAATTAGTATACGAGTATACCTAAAGTGATAAAGGAATATTTTAAGTTTGTTTAGGTGGTATATTAGAGGTGGGAGTAATTACACCCGGGTGTAAAAAGTATTTTTCCTATATATATATATGGTTGCCCTGAGCATGGGGAGGTGGCCAAGCATTGTTCATTTGTCATCTCCACCACCATACTCTCACTTTACTGTTTAATCAGTAACCACAACAGTTTGGTTTGTCAGTTGAGAGTCAAGTAGTTGTAAGATGAGGTTTTTAGTTTTATGAATTGATAGCTAATTTTTCCAAAAGCTCAGTGTTCTGGTATAGCGAGATGTTTTGCTCTTGCTTCAATTGATCCTTAGAGTGATGATTAGTGTATTTTGTTTTGGTGTTGTGGATGGAAACCATTTCTTCTTAGATAGGAGGTTTTATGCTATATCTTATTTACTTCATGATGACTATGTTTTGGTGCTCAGCTCAATACTATTTACTTAGAGCATCTCCAACAATCCCCCTAAAAACCCACCCCAAAAGACACCTTTTAGGGGTAGCCCAAAAAATTTGTTAACCTATTTTAGTCCCCTCCTCCAACAGCTCCCCTAAATATCCTAATAGTATGTTGAATCTGGCCCAACATTAACAACCGGCCCATTTACTTTGCTCGATACCTCATTTTGATCGTGAGCGATCCGGAGAGTTGGCCGCGTGCACTGGCGGCCGATGTGCTAGCTCGTCCGTGTACGATGCGATTACGGTTTGACCGCTGCACTCGGCCATCGCGTGTACATGTACAAGGCATGAACTCCGTAATCGCATCTAGTCCTGTTCCGATCGGTACACGTAGTGTGTTCTCAAAGAAATATTCCGTTCGTCCGTGCATGTATTTATACGGTGGCGGATACTACTGCGGATCAAAATCTACATCAGCTGCGGATACTAGTTTGCACCGTTCCATTGGACGGAGGGACGCAAATATTTCCTTTCGAAAAGAACCAAAAGAAGCGAAATCTTTTGCAAGGTTGCACCGCACAGGACGTCGCCCGCGCCCGATTTCGATCTCCCGATGCGTCAGGGCATCAGGTGTCGAGGAGTCTGGCCGCGAGGCGTCGGCGCGTCTGGAGGCCGCGGGCGACGTCGGGCGGCGTCTGGAGGTTTGGGGCGGCGGGCGGGGAGATGTGGCTGGGAAAAAGGCGGGGGCGGCGAGCTGTGAAGGAAAAGTGTGGCGCGAATTTTTTTTCCCAGCGCGCGTGACGGCGGGAGCGAGGATAGGGGACCCCTGAAAGTTCCCGGTTTCTAGCTGGGTTTTGGGAGAGTTTTGGGGGGGGGGGGGAATAGAAATAGGGGGTGTTTAGGGGAGTTGTTGGAGAAGACTTTTTACACAATTTCCCAATAATTTGATTTAAGGGGAGATTTAGGGGGATTGTTGGAGATGCTCTTATATCCTTTATGATCCATATGTTGGATTTAGAGAAGAATGCAGCTCTGACAATGGTTCTATTTTCTCCAATATTGTTTTGTTCCAAATTTCAGACGTTAGTTCAGATCAGTTTAATATTACTTTTAGTTTGATTCTTTAGTTCCTTATGTTAGCACTTGAGAATGAATCAGTTCCTTATCCAATTACAACAATGGATATCCTGTTTAATATTGCTTTGATGAATAGTTTACATCATCTAATATTGTTTCTAATGATGTCAGCAAGTGGTTTGGTGGGTAGCACTAGTTGATAGCTTTTCTCACTGATGTTGGTTGGATTGGATTGCAGTTAGACTTTTAGCTTATTTAGTCTCTGTGCTCTAGAATTCATCCTATTTTTCATTCTAGTAGCAATAGGAAGTATTTTCAATGGTTTGTAGAGTATTTTCACCGAGGTGGCAGCTTCCTGGAAATGCATTTTTACTATTTAGCATTCTAGTAAATGTTGAGTCTAAACATGGCAGCTGCTATTCTAGCTTAGGCTTGCTTGTTTGACTCATCAAGTTGATCGTTTGTTCATGTAGGAGGTCGAGGCGTATTTATTGAAAGTGGAACAATCACCTTCGGAGAGCACGTCTAGTGCTATTCGCCTAGCAATGGCTACTCTAGCCAGAAAAAAACTATTGGGTCATCTTAACATTAATGTGAGACTTCCTGTAGCATCCTGTATATCAGAGATCATAAGAATCACTCCACCTGAGGCTCCATCCTGTATACAAGCGGCGTTATAATTTCAGATGTATGCATTGTATTCTTTATATTGATTCTGATAAGTGGAACTTTCTTTTTATCATGTCAGTTCAAACCATCCAGACATTGCCATATCCTCTATGGTAACAACAATGGAATACTCACAACAATGAAACTGGTAATAGAGGAAAGTGAAGACGTACAAATAGAGCTTGCATCGTGTCTTCTTCGGAATGTTAAAAATGAACAAAAGGTATATCGGTCCAACTTACTTCACATCAATAATATGGATTTACATTCCTCGCAAAAAAAATGAGAGATTTGCACCATCTAATTGTTTTCATTTTTCTTTCCAGGAAACTTATCCAGCATCTTTTCCATGAAGTGGCTCAATCTGGACCGGGTGGATGCTTGAAGTGTTAGATTGCAGTATTGCAACATGGCACACATGGCCAACTGGATGCTTGAATTCAACTTTTGCATGAATTGGACTCGTGCCTCATGTTATAGATGATTAATTTGGTTGTATGAAATAGATGATGAATGCTCTAGGTACAAGTGGTATTAGCTAAACAAGTTTGGATTTTACCCATGTGTGAATATGATCTACATGCGTGGATGTTTGGATCTGATTCGAATGTTGATGCATATTTAGCACCCTCTTTCCCAAAATTTTCATGTTTTTTAAATTATTTTTATTATCTTATTTGCATTTTTTTTATTTTTGGGTGCCTTTTCAAATTGTTACTATTTTTCGAATTTGTTATTTTTTTGGATGTTTCTGATTTTTCCTGAATATTTTTTATTTTCCCCATTTTTCTGGGTTTCTAAATGAGTCGTGCTAGTGCATTGTATACCGCTAGAAATGATTCTAATGGTATAGGCAAATTTCACTGGGCTTCATGCTAGATTCATGGAGGAAGAAGAAGAGGAAGAATACCTCATCACCGGCCGCTGTCGCCGCGCTGCCCTAGGCAGCTCTGAACACCTCCTTCGCTGCCCCTGGCCCCTCCACCACCACCCACGGCCGGCGGCGCCGTCACCGCCTTGCCACGCCACCCCTTGACCCCTCCTTGCCGTGCTGCCCCACCCAACCTAACTACCACAGTCACTGCTGCCACCACACCCAACTCCGCCAACCGCCCTTGCTGGCAGCACACCGCCAGGCCGCCACCTCCCCCTGAACTCCTTCTATGCCTGGGAGGGAGGGTGAACCAATAGTGGGGAGCCGGATTTCCTACCTCCGAAGTCAGATCCTATGACGATGCCCCTCTAGGCCGCTAGATCTAGTGTGAGGCGGGGTCGGCAGTGGAGGAAAGTAAGGAGATGCGGCGGCGAGGAGGAAGTGAGAATGAGAGGGAGCGGGGAGAATGAGAGGGAGAGGGAGCGAGCGGCTGCGGATTGGAGCAGAGCGAGCGAAGCAAAGTGATGAGTAATAATAGAGTTGCTTTGAGATTTGTGCACAACTTTGGATCCAACGGCCATCATCGTTCTCGTCAGAATAGTAGTCTGTTCATTAGTATTTCTCTTTTTAAATATTTTTGAATGTCTGGGATTTTTATCCCTGTGGCTTCCAAATGATAGTAGGGAATATTTTAATGTGGAGATTATTATCCCAAGGGGTTTACGGGGATTCCTTGTACCCCAAAATCCCCCTAGGGAAAATATTCCCTTGGTTTCTTTCTTCTAACATCCAAACAAGGCCTTAGGTAGATCTTTAGTTTCATGGTCTTCCAAGAAACGAAATTTTGTAGCACTTTCCACCGCTGAAGCTGAATATGTTTCTGCTGGTGGTTGTTGTTCTCAGTTATTATGGATGAGGTAAACTTTGATGGATTATGGAATTAAATTCGATAAAATACCTCAATTGTGTGATAATGATAGCGCCATAAAAATAGTTAATAACCCGGTCCAACACTCATGAACCAAGTATATAGATATACGCCACCACTTCTTGATAGATCATGTGAGCAAAGGAGATATTGTAATTAGCAACATTCGAACCGAAGACCAATTAGCTGATATTTTCACCAAACCTTTATATAAAAGCAGCTTTTGCAAGTTGAAGAATGATTTGAATGTTATAGGCTATTCAAATGTTGCTTCAACTCATGTGTCATGCATTTACTTCTATTTGATGTCTTTTGGAGTTTTTAAGAAAGGTATTTTTCAAAAAAAAATTCAAAAAATCCTCCATGTTTATGAAAACTATGTTCATGAGTATTCTTATATCTTTCTCAATGCATAATGATCCTGAATGATAGTTATTTGAGTGCAAAACTAGGGATCATTTGCATATTTCTCAAATGTCTAAGTTCTTTCTCTGAAGTTCTAGAAAAATTGGAACTACCGCTCTACACTAGTACCGGTGTGTAAATTATGGAACTACCGTTCACCGGTAGTACCGATAGTGAATCTGCAGTACTACCACATTGGTTGGTGAAGCGCATTAATTGCTGCCCGCAGGCGTTTTATCTCTTCCTCTCTCACCCGAGCGATCACTCTGTTCCCTTCCGTACTCTCTCTCTCTCCTCAAGAACCCCTAAAACTCCAACTCAAATCTTCAAATCCTTTTGAGATTTCTTCAATCCGTGTTGATTTCTTGCGATCTAAGGGTTCATCTTCCTCCTATCTCAAGGTAAAAAGCTTCCTCCTCTCCTTTTTGCCTTGTCTTGGAACCCAAGGTCAAGAAATTAGGTTATTTGATTATGTGAATGTTTTAGTGCATGATTCTTGGGCAAATTGGTAGAAATAGTCTCTCCTAATGTCTATGCATCAATTCCAAGGATTCAATCCCTTAGAGACTTCAAAAAATTTGCATATTCACTTGCCTAGAATCGGTTCAGAGAAAGCAGTACTACCGCTCGTTATGCGTAGAGCTACCTCGGTGCGGTCATACCGGCCAATGAAAAGCGGTATTTTCGCATCTCGGTACTACTGCACATTGAACGTCAGTATTACCAATTTCTTGACAAAACAACTACTTCATTCCATTCAATCTTAACCCTATTTTGATTGATCCCTAACTTCTCCTTGTGATCTATTCTCTCTGTTTGAAGATGCTTGGGACCAAGAACACAACTTGCAAGTTCTATAGGAGTTTGAGACCTCGTCCATCTCTCTCCAATCAAACCTCTTCTCCTTCTTCGCCACCTACACCGCTTGCAGCTGATGCTCCTCCTCAAGTTAATCCAGAGGAAGCTCAGAGGGAAACAGGCAAAGCTCCTGCCCCTGAGACTGAATAAGGAAGTGAGGACACTTCAATTCAAGTAGCAAGTGCATCCAATGAGGAGATGGAAGAACCGGAGGAGCAACAAGTAAATCTGAGAACAATCACAACTGAAGAATATGCTATATTGCATCATAGAAGTCAATTGTGCTCCCAAGGAATTCCAAAAATCCAAAGTTTTATACTAGATTTCAGGAGATGGTTTATGAACAAATGTATGAATCCCACAGACAGTTTGCAGATCACAAGTATGTTGATTGGGGCCATCTAGACTCTCTTGACAAGTATGAAGGCATGTATCGGCTGTTCCAAAGGGCCGGTATTCAATAGCTAGTTGCACTTAAATGTGACTACAATGAGGAGATGATCGGATTGTTCTACGCCACTCTCTACGTATCTCCAGACTTTGTTCAAATGGCATGCACTACTATAAAATAAGCTATACTAGGCACCTCATCACAAACAGTTTATGGAAAACCATCTATGCTCTTATTATCATAAACAGTTTTACAGGAGTGGCCATTTGCCATCTATGATGAGACACTGTCACAGACGGTTTGTATCAATAACCATCTGTGACAGTTCACAGATGATTATTAACACGAACCGTCTGTGATAGTTGAAGACATCACAGACGGTTCGTATTAAAAATTGTTTGTGATAGTTCATAAATGGCTATTAACACGAACCGTCTGTGATATTTGCACACATAGACGTTTATTAATAACATGAACCGTATGTGATAATTATGTATTACAGACGGTTTGTGGTTGGACGTGTCTGGGATACGCTGTGCTATACATACATACATACATACATACATACATACATACATACATACATACATACATACATACATACATACATACATAGCCTCTTTTCTACTCCCGGGTGTAATTACACCCTATGTTGTATCTCACAATATAGTGAGTATCTCGTGTAACAGAGGGTATGTACATGTAGTATACGAGTATTTAAGACCATATAGGTAGTATGAACAATTTTTCAGAGGTGGTATGTACATTTTTTTGACATACTCCTTTTTATGTGCGTATATGAAGGTATTTATAAAATACGCTAAAAACTATGGACTCCTTTGCAATTTTTTCGTATGGTTTACATTGGAGTATCTTATAATTAGTATATGAGTATACCTAAAGTGATAAAAGAGTATTTCAAGTTTATTTAGGTGGTATATTAGAGGTGGGTGTAATTACACCCAGGAGTAAATATTTTTCCTATATATATATATATATATATATATATATATATATATATATATGAAGCCTCTTTTCTACTCCCGGGTGTAATTACACCCTATGTCGTATCTCACAACGTAGGGAGTATCTCGCGTAACGAGGAGTATGTACATGTAGTATACGAGTATTTAAGACTATATAGGTGGTATGAACAATTTTTCAGAGTGTACATTTTTTTCAACATACTCCTTTTTATGTACGTATATAAAGGTATTTACAAAATACGCTAAAAACTATGGACTCCCTTGCAATTTTTTCATGTGGTTCACATTAGAATATCTTATAATTAGTATATGAGTATACCTAAAGTGATAAATGAGTATTTCAAATTTATTTAGGTGGTATATTAGAGGTGGGTGTAATTACACCCGGGTGTAAAAGGTATTTTTCCTATATATATATATATATATATATATATATATATATATATATATATATATATATATATATATATATATATATATATATATATATATATATATATATATATATATATATATATATATAAAACATATTTGTTATTTGTATGAAGTTTTATGGATTCCTATATAAATTTTAACAAATTAAAGAGTCTTTTCAAAAAGCTATGGATCAATTGACTTCACAGGTTTTACCTATCTCCGCCACTGCTAGCAAACACCTACTTCTTTCTCAGCACTTGCTAGATACCAAGCTAGCTGATGGCACCATATGTTGCATGGAATTTCATCATACATACCTACCAAAATTAATTTGTTCACACCAGGGAGAAACTTCTCCCATCAAAACAAGGGCTTAATTAAGCCGAGAGAGACATTGAGGACTCATCAAAAGCAATCTAGGTCTTAAAAGTAAAACAAAAACACACATGATAATTCTGCAATCTCGAATTTACGATGCAACTATCGTCCCCCTCCTACATTGCATCAAACGCCTGTGGCTTATTATTTGGATACGCCAACTCAGAACATATGCTCATGCTAGTACGCCATAAAAAACCAACGGAACCGGATCCTGAGAGACCATGTGAAGGTCACCCCATGGTTGTGATGAGTATTTGACTCTTGATCTAGGAAGATTGAGTTTAGCTTTTTGAGGTTTGTGCCAGTTCTGCAATGTCGTAGCCCTGGCAAAGTGCTCTGCAGCCAGCACGACCACGTTTGGCCGTGATCGTAGGTCTCCAGGGAAGTTTAAGACTGGTTTTGCCATAGTCGTTTCTTGGTCATGATCGAAATGACCCGTACGACCACGTTGTGCGCTATCGGAAGTCAGTCGAGCTGTTTACGATCACACTGTCAGCGGTCGGAAGCCGGAAACCACGTTTACGATCTCATTGGCTGTTGTCGAAAGCCTCTATGACCACATTGGTCATGATCGGAGGATGACAGATAGCTTTACGACCTCGTTGGCCGTAGTCGAAAGCCAACCAATGGTTTACGACCATTTCAAAGCAACTTGAACGTAGTCGAAAGGGTTTACGACTACGTTGTCGCTGATCGGAAGTCAGCAGCAGCCTTACGACCACGTTTGACTGTGGTCGGAACCCAGCCAGGAAGTCTACGACCATGTTGTCAAGCATCGGGAGCCAGCCGAGTCGTTTACGACTTCATCAGGCGCATTCCTGCTAAATCGTAGCATTTGGCCGTGGTCGAAAGCCTGCCAGACAAGTGTACGACCACGTTGTAACGTGCTTCAGTGCTCGAGCTTGCGACCACGTGGGAAGTCGGCGGACTTCGACCATGTTGTGAAGTGGTCGAACGAGGTCGGGTCGGGGTCAGACTCAGTCGGTTGTGGTCATAGCCGGTCGGTTGTAGTCGTACCGGTCGGATTTGGTCGTAGAGCAGTCTGGCGTTGACGGACGTGCTCGCACGCAGTTGGAATCGGTCGTATGACCTGCAGACTTGACCATTTGAGCTGGAATTTGGTCGTAGGGCTTTGTGATGAAGTCAGAGACCTTGTGCACTTGTTGGTTTATCTTTTCGATCGGTCGTAACGACTTGGGTTGAAGTCGTAGTCTTTGAGCGTTAAAGCCGTAGCGAGTTATGGCTGGTCGTAGCAAGTTAGCGATGATCGTAGACTCATTGTTTCTGATCATATGGCTTGGTTTTGTGGTCGTATGTCGTGTGCTTTCATTGTTCTCTATTTTAGAGTGGTCGTAGGTGGTATACGACTTGGTAAGAGTATGTTTTGAGTTCTGCTTTCTAGCTAAAGTAGTTGGATACTATTGTGAGCGGTGCTATGTAATGGTTTGCTTGTCTGTGATGTTTGCAGGACCTTGAGACTAGTCGTGGCGAGGCATGGAGGGCCGAGACTAGGCACGGGCGGTGCTGAGGTCAAGAGCGGCCAGGAAGTGCTGAAGACGACGAGGTCTGTGAGGTGGTTGCAAGCCAAGGAGATGAGGAACCGGAGCTGGAGCTGCCAGAGGACCTTGGAGACAAGTCTTGATGAGGCTTGGAGTGGTCGGGACTAGACATGGGGGATGTCGAGGTCCAGAACGACCAAGGGAAGCCGAAGGAGACCTAGTCTTGCGAGGTGGTTGCAAGCCTGGACGACAAGGCAGGAGGAAGCTTTCGGGAAGGCAGTGGAGTGACATTTTGGAGAAATGCGGAAAGCTGCAAAAGGAAGCTGTGTCTCTGCCAATGCACAGGAGTTGTTGGCGCTAAACGGGCAAAGCAGTGGAGCCGTTGGGTGTAACGGGTAAAGCACTGGAGCTCGTTCTCGCTAGTGGGTAAAGTGAGTTGAAAACCCGGTGTTAGGTGGGGGTTTGCGGGTTCCCCCTCTTTGGTGTGTGAGTGTGTGGCTATAAATAGAGAGGGTAGAGCTCGGGTACTAGTGAGATCCTGATCCCCGAGTTGCTCTGTTCTTCCTTTGTTATTTGTGAGTATGTGGGTTCTCGGGATGGAGCAAGTGTGCTCATGTATCTCCCAGTTGGAGTGGCTGTAGAAACCTCCATTATCAATCATTCATCTCTCTTCCTCTATTTGTTTTCTGTCGTCTTGAGATGTTGTGATTGACTTGTTTGCGATCTGTTTTGAGAACTTGGACTTCTTGCTTTCCTTTTCTCTCCTCTCTTCTTCGTGAGTCTGCTTTCGTCTTTGTGTGCTTTGATTAGCTCAGAACTGGGAATCTGTCTCAAGGCCACTTGGCCAGTTCATTCCCGAGAGCAGGAGTCGAATTAGAGAAGTTCACTTTACCGGATGATTGTGCGCCTCGGATGATTGTGCGCCTCGAGTCCTTCTGTTCTAGGTTCATCCTCTCAGTTATCACTGCTTGATTTCTTTTGTCGGCTCAGGCAAGTGTTCGACCACGTGGTGTTCGACCATCAGTTGGCTTACGACCACGTGTGTTCGATCGAAGAAGCTAGTTCTTTCGCCCGATTTGTCGTGTGAGTACTTGG